>JAJPGS010001733.1:0-44848 GCA_028654335.1 Alnus rubra
TAATCTTGTTACTACCGACCTAATAAAGGATTTGACTTAGGTGCTGTAAAAAAACTATAGCCTATGTGATGTAGTTTCTTCAATGGTTTAGATTTAATTTCAAATTTTTTCATGAGAAGAGAGTAAAATTAAATCTTGACCATTGAAAAAACTACCTCTGTAATTTTTTTTTTTTTATATAGCACCTAAACCAAATCCCCTAATATAACTTTGTTCTTTGAAATCAAAGAAATAAACATAGCAATTGGGCCTTACAGTCCGTTTGACCTGCGATGTTGCAAGCAAAATAATTTTAAACAAAATGCAAAAGTATTTGTTTGAAATTACGTTAATTGTATTTTTTAAAAAATTTTGAAATTACGCATTTTAAAATCATTATTTTTAGATCTCACATTTAAACCGTTAATTCAAAAATGGACCCTTAGAAGTGCAAACTTCCGAAGGACCATGTGACTAAGATGAAACGTCTCTCTCTCCCTCCATTATGATGTGAAGCTAGGTGTTTGATGTAATGTAAACACATCGATGGCCATGTGTGTCACCCATAGTCAAACATTAAAGGCAACATTTTTGGTTGGGAGCTTAGCTCGTTGGTTGTCACCCATTATATGACAGGTACTAAAGAAAGAAAGAAATAGAGACAATGGGGTCGGTGTCCACATGCGATATTGAGGCTTCCAATTGTTTCTATGGGAAATGACCTAACCCATGTGAAGAGATGCCCTCTTCTCAATCTTCAACAACCCTTATATCATGGAAACATATGCAAATCAAAATTAACAAAGTCCCAAAAATAGTGCCCCCAATTTTGTAGGACATGTCACATGCACCCATGACCCATCACCACCACCACCACCACCCTTTTCCATAGCCCACGTGTATACGTGTTTGATTTGATTTCTTTCATTTTAGTAACCCCACGTATCTATTCAAATATCCTTTGGTTGTTAAAATAATCAAAGTGTTAATTATACAATTGTATTTGCATGTTCTATTTAGCTGAAAACAATTAATGGTAGATGAGGTAGGGTAAAAAAAAAATGTAATCAAATCCTATAGATTAATTATGGTAGATACTTAATTAATGCTAATATAGAAAAATAACAAAGTTTTCTTTCAAATTATTCTGAAGCTTCCAACCGAATATATTAAATTGACATGTGTTAATTAAAAATGCACTTAATTCTCGCATGCATTCTTAACAGAATATGCGAATTAACATGTATTCAAAATAAATGTGATTCTTGTATGCATTTTTAATTGAACATGTGAATTGACATGTGGTTCCAAATATGTATAATTCTCACATGCATAATAAAATTACGGAAATACACCGCATTAAATGGGTGTTCCCCGTCAACACTTGCCTTACCAGGCTCCCTTACTAAGGACATGTGACTTCTACAAAAGGTGAGAAAAATCATAAAGCATGCATATTATTATTATTACGTACTCTCGTTTTTACACTTTGATTATCCATCTTTTCAAATTCACATTCATTAACTTAAGCATGGAGGTACTTCCGTCACCCCAATGTCACTCTGATCCTTAGCCTTCTTGCAAGTCTCCAGCATCGAAACTTTAACGTATAGTTGCTGTATCAACATGTAATACACATATCAATGTAATAAATTAAATAAAAAATTAATTAATTAATTAATTAACTCCTATATATATATAGTCTAGCCGCTAGGACAGCCAGTCTGATATCGTAATCCGTGAACTTCATTATATATTGGTACGTAGCAATCTATAGAAAATAAAAAAAAATAAAAATTATATATTGGTAGCAACGCTGGGAAAAGACGCGGTTCGTGAACCACTCCCTTGTTTTGGGGGTGAATAATAAATATTAGACTATTTAATTAGTACCATAATCACTTAAAGATTAAGGCAGTTTGCAATGCATATGCTAGTAAGCTTCCTAAACGAGTTGGACCACCAAAACCATAAAAAAAAAAAATATATATTAAAATCTTAATTTATTAGGTTAATTTGATGTTAATGGTTTCTTTTTCTTATCACTTTGAACGTTGAAGGTCGTTAAATCTTTCTTTTTCTTTTATTTTTTTTATTTTTTTATAGATGTTAAATATATTCGAATATCCAGGAAAAACTCCTCGGATTATATCAATCATTGAGAGTAGACATTTCTTTCTGCCTCTTCATGGTTTGTGAGGAACATATACAATATTGTAGTGGTTAGAGACGATGAGATATATCATATAACCCAAGTACTCATGGTACCCTTCAACTAATCTTCAGTTATCAGCTAATCGAGCAGTAGGGTTTGTTAAAATATAATTAAATTTATTATTTTTTATCGGTTTATATTTTTAGAACAACCGATATGATTTAACATGGTATCAAATTAATTAAATTTATGATCATTTCTTATTAATTTAAGTTGTTAAGACAATTAGTGATTTAACTAGGTTGATTAATTACCATTGCCACTAGATTAATGCTTTATATGTAAAGTATTGTTAGAGACAGTGACTCATATTTGAAATGAGAAAGTAATATTGCAGTCACTAGTAAAAAAAAATTAACAGCTTGTTCTTATGAACATAGGCACAGTTATGTGTGTTGAGAATAATCCTACTCCAAGTCGAATTAGGGTAGTAGTCTCAATCCGAATTCAATAAGGACTCTTAAAGAATATATATGATCAATAGTCCAACTCCCAATTGAATGTTGATAGGACTCAAAGACCAAATCAAACTCCAAGCACTCATAATTTAAGTGAAATTAGTAAACCCGTCTGGCCAATTCAGGTTTGACTCCACATCTTTGCCTATAAATAGGCTTATACCTCATGTATAAACGACAGATTGATTATTTCAAAAGCTAATTTAGACATCGAAGCGAGATCCCTGAAGTTATTTTGCAATATTTTTGGGAAGCGTAAAATACATGGAAAAACGTACCGTTCACACCGTACCAAAACTGTCCCAACAATGTGTATTGTTTTATTTTCTCTTTTACTTTTCACTAAAGCAAATAATCATAAATTTACCCTGGCGCCCGGCTCAACAATGTTTGAAACCAACATAAAGTGTAATTAAATTTTCTAAAGATTAAGGTAATTAAAGTGGTGTCTTGCAATGACCACCCCGACTTTTGACGAGTGATTTGCTTGTCATAATGCATTTTTAAAAAAATACGTGAGAATTATGTGCTTAATTAGGGACATATCAAATTTAATAAACTAAATTTGATAAATTTCTTCCAACACAGTTTCGAGAAAACTTTAATCCGAATTAACGGACACAAAGTGGAAACTATATAATCAATATAAAGATTAAGGTAATTAATTAAAGTGGTGGCTTGCAATAACCACCCCGGCTTTTGAGGAGTGATTAGGGCCCTTAAACTTAATTAACATGATTATTGCTTGTCACTATGCATAAAGCTAAGCATACTCGATCTCTGGAGTCTGGACTGATCACAAGGAATCTAATACAACGAATTGAACAGTAAATTCGATTTTTAAAAAATAAAATAAATAATTTTTTTTTAATAAAAAAATGAACAGTAATCTAAATAATAAATGATATTGATCGACCGTTAGCAGGTGTCTTGTGCATAAAGTACGTCCCCGGTGGACCAGCAATATAATTATAACGTACACTTTCGTCACAAGCTAATAGACGGCTCTCTGCTAAAATATTCACAAATTACAAAGACAAAAATGGTATCCACAAGCTTATTATATGTGTGGTGTTAGTCTCAAGCAAAGAGAATCTCATCACCTCCTCGCTACTAATACCCCGCCGCAATAACCGCTACTTCATGTGCTTTCTCTCTACATATATCCTTCTCTCTCTCTCTCTCTCTCTCTCTGTGTCTGATCTCCTTGCAATTTCATAGCCAACATGGGAATTTGCTTGAGTAACACAAACACGTTACTACTACAAGATGAGAAAGCTGAAGAGGTGGTTGAACAAAGAGAATCATTTGCAGCAGATGATGGGAAGAAGAAGAAGAAGAAGATGGTGAGATTCCAACTCCAGGAAGATGACAGCACTGTTGGGAGAGGAAGAAGTGATGATCATGGGGTTCATATCCAAAACATGGGAATTTGCTTGAGTAACACAAACACGTTACTACAAGCTGAGAAAGCTGAAGAGGTGGTTGAACAAACAGAATCATTTGCAGCAGATGATGATGGGAAGAAGAAGAAGATGGTGAGATTCAAACTCCAGGAAGATGACAGTACTGTTGGGAGAGGAAGAAGTGATGATCGTGGGGATTCTGGAAGTGGGGTTGTGAGGATTCGGGTGGTGGTGACTCTGGAAGAGTTGAAACAACTTCTGGATTGTAAGGACAGCTTCAAGCAGTCTTCTGTGGAGCAATTGGTGAGTGCGATGAAGTTGAGAGGAAGGAGGGTTTCTGCTGATCAAGTTGATGATGGATGGAGGCCTGCTTTGGAGAGCATTCCAGAGGACCCTTGACGATGATCAACTAGTTTCAGTTTGTCACTAACAAGTTCTCTCTCTCTCTTCCCCTCTCTCTCATATATATATCTGAGTTGTAAACAATTTTCATTGTATATGATGTAGACTTTGATCACCATATCATTGTAGTAATTGGAACTTATGTAGATCTACAAATGGTCCGTGATTTATAGTGCCGTTGGCACTGCGATTTTGCAGACCAAAAATGCGATTTTAAACCAAATCACAAAAGATGTATCGTTTAAGAGTTTATTTTTAAAAAATTACGATTTAAAAGAGTTTGCACGTTTTTAAATTGCAAGCCAAAATAGATTCTTGGTGTTCTATGCAAAAACATTTAATTGAAGAGTTTTGTATCAGCTATATGTTGTTGTGCATCAACTTCGATCTTTCTCTAATGAAAATGCATATCATATCTATGTCCAAAGTGCAAGAACTTATCAATGTGCTTTGATTCTTGTTCTCTTCCTTAATTTTTGTGAATTCTCTCGTTGAGTTCGATATGTTCGGGTGCTTGTAATTTGATTTTACAAGGCACCCAACACCGGCCAACTTATCGAGAGCTTGTGAGGATATCAACTATTTGGGCTTTTGGGGGTGTTGCAGAGGAGCTCTTTGATTTGAGAACTGCCAGTTCTTGCTCTGTGCTTGATGCATCAGATCCTCCAAGTTAAACATTCTTACATTCGTAATTTTTTTTTTTATGGGCAAGATAAAATTCACTAAAAAAAAAAAAAAAAAAAAGGATAGAAGAGGATGGGGTGGGGACCCTACAAACACCCCCAGTAAAAAAAATCCATAAAGGATTTAGTGAAAAAATTGAGAATATAGAGATATATATCATATATGGGGGGGCAAAGAATTGACCGGGTACAATGTTTTCTCCGCTTGAACCCAAGACAAGGGGTTGCCAAATTGGCAGTTTTTGAAACAGCCCAAGAGATGAGTTGCTTGTAGAGCCACCTGCTATGGCAACAAGGGAGATTAAATGCCATAACAGGAAAGATTGCCTTGAAATTGACTGGACTGAATGTACTAAAAAAGATCTCTACTACGACATAGTAAGAGAGGTGCCCAACAATTGCTGTGTGGAGGACAATGGGATCATGCATTCTCCATAGGCCAAAAGGGGTGACACCTGCTAAAGAAAGTCAAAGAAGGTGGGGAGAGAGAATGAAAAGAATTACTCGGACATAAGAGCCATAAATTTACCAACTTGTGTGGTAGCTCATGACGCCCACGTCCAAGTAGATAACACGTGAAATGCACTCGCAGTTTGTAGAGGGCACGGTTGATGAAGGGGCCGAAGGTGGCGGCAAAGTGAAGTGTGGGAGGCGGCGATAAATCGGGATTCAAAAGGGGGGCAGGGAGGAAAAAGAAAAGGAAAAATGAGGGAGGGGGAGGGGGAGGAAATTAACGAAAATCAATCATCTCCGGTTCAAAAAAAAATGTGAAATGACAGTTATATCCCTACCTTTACAAAGATTTTTGGATATTCCCCCGTTCATTTAAATCGGAGAGTGAGATGCATGCATAGTGGGTGAAAGGAATCGACAGCAAAAAAGGAGCTGTTAATGGCAGTGGGAGGCACGTGGGTGGAGGCAGAGGGCAGTATATCTTACTTCCAAAACTGAAAAAAATAAATAAAAAATAAAAAGGTAAAGTAAAGGTCAAAAGAGAAATGGAAGGGAATGGAGATGGGCGAAGTCTGCCACCTCTGGATACTCACAGAGAAGTGGGGGTACTGTCGCTAGGAGGGAGGGGAGATCTTTACTTATAGGAGAGGTTCTCTTCTTGCATTTGTGGTTAGTAGGAAAGCAGAACCAAATGACCTATTAAGATCGATTGCTTTCTTCATGAATTCATGTTCCCCTCACGTTAATTTAATATTATATATGAAGGCAACGACATGTCTTCACATCCTGTTCTTTAATTGTAGACATTATTGTTATTCTATTGACAATGATGATGAAGAAGCAATAGTAAAAGACCAATACTGGGCGTTTGGAACTGTACCCATATTCTGTCCTGTGTTTTTGCAAAGCAATTTGGTCAATTAGCCTTCAACATCATCAATTATATGTAGTCTCAGTCTATGCTGCACTCTTTCATCAAAATAGCTCAAAATTTAACCCTAACAGCATATACACTTTGAGAACAAGATCGCAAAAGTAGGAAAAGAATAATAGACAAAAACATGCTCTTCCTTTGTTGCACCCCTCAATAATGTTTTGAAAAGAAAAAATTCCTGTCCCATGAAAGGGATTTTTTCTATTCTTAAGAAGCTTATTTATTCCCCCTCACATTTTACAATCGGAGATAACTCAAAAGGATGCGGCAGGGCCAATGATCACAATGCACTTGTTTATTGCTTGATCAAATTCCGGATAGCATATTGAAGTATGCCTCCGTGATGGAAGTAAGCCAATTCCACCTGCAAATGCAAGAGAATCAGGTAAACATCTGTAGGTTAACTATGCCGGTCAATGAGACTGCACGAGCTTATATGGGTTTTTGGATAAAATTTTCTTCTAAACAAGGTTTGCTTGCCCCTTTTTTTTAGTAGTTTCATATGGGAATGACAAGTATAAATTCTTCTTAATTCAATCTTAAGCATCATTAAATAATGTTTCCAAATTCAGTTTCTTATAATACACATTAAAGTGGGAAATACCTCAGTGTCAAAGCGGACAGTGCAGGTGAAAGATTTCCCGGTGTCAGTTGTGACAGTCACATCTTGGCCCGGCCTAATCTCACTAATGTTGCTTGGGAGGTCAATGGTGTAACGCTCATGACCAGTCAATCCTAGTGTCTCTGCATCCTCACCAGCCTTGAAACAAAGTGGAATAATACCCATTCCCACCAAGTTACTGCGATGAATTCTTTCAAAGCTTTTGGCAATCACTGCTTTAACTCCCTGTTACACATGTTATATACAGAAGTGAGACAAATAACTAGCAGGACATGTAAAATATTGTCACAAGGAAAATTTAAGAAACTCACCAATAACATTGGACCCTTGGCGGCCCAATCCCTAGAGCTTCCACTCCCATACTCGGCACCAGCCAGTATGATCGTCTCCTGCCCAGCAGCCTTGTACCTCTGAAATAGACACAGATCAAATGCACATATTTAATGATTACCATTTGGAGATTACAACTTCTTTACACTTGAGGGTGGCATCCATGAATCACAAGTAATTACTTCAGATCACAAAAGTAATTATCTATTCACATGATGAAAACGTCTCAGAAAATATCTGTCATAACAGTTCCCACAATAACAGTAATATAGTTAATCACACAATGAATTTATCTAATATGCACAAAAAAAGAAAGGAGAATTAAGTATTAACATAAAGCACGTCGTTTTCTTGTAGACAGTCCAGCATTACTAACAGAACAAGTGTATGTTTGGCACCCAAAAAGGGACAAATAGTATTCCATTTCATCTCTAGCAAAAACTTTGACGAGGAAAAAAAAACATTAGGAAGAAAAATTGTGCAACAATTTGATATGAAGGAACTCACCGAAGCTGCATCGAAAACAAAGAGTTTCTCTCCTGTAGGAATATGAACTGTTTTTGGACCCACTTCCCCATTCAAGAGCTTGTTAACAATGCGGATATTGGCAAAAGTTCCCCTCGCCATCACTTCATCATTGCCACGGCGACTTCCATAAGAGTTGAAGTCCTTGCGATCCACCCCACGCTCGAGGAGGTATTTGGCAGCAGGACTGTCCTTGTGAATGCTTCCTGCGGGGGAAATGTGATCTGTTGTAATACTGTCACCAAAGTTCAGCAGGCAGTAAGCATCCTTCACTCCATGAGCTCCAGGAGGATCCATGGTCATGTCCTTGAAGTATGGGGGATCATGAATGTAGGTTGAGTTGGCGTCCCAAGAGTACAGGGTGGAAGTTGGAACTGATAGCTGATTCCACGTGGGATTGCCTTTTGTAATAGCCTCATAAGTACTTTTGAACATAGCAGGCAACACACTGGATTGAACAGCCTAAATAGTATGCCATCCAAAGTTAATTTATGCCATACAGATTCTCAATCATTACAACAAAAATTAATCATTATAATTCTCTACCTCCGCAATTTCTTCTGAAGAAGGCCAGATATCCCTAAAATAGACACTCTTACCATCCTTCCCTGTGCCAATTGGCTCCGTATTGAAGTCAATGTCTACCTGGAAAACATTTTCATGTTATCCCATCCGTATGCAATGGGTCATTAACTTGTAACAAAGAAAATTACTGTAAAATAATTTCTTTTTTGATAAGTAATTTGCCCAAGGGGGGAGGGGGAGGGGAGGGGGAGGGGGAAAAGGAAGGGGAGATTCGAACTAGTGACCTCCGATTCATGAGGTATGGTTCCCAGCCGATTGAACTATCCCTTGGAGTTTAATGCAAAATAACTTATAAATAATTCTTCAACATTCGAACAAAAGGTAAATATGCGTTGTCTCATAACAAATACACATGCTGATCATTGCAATTATTACAAATGTTTGACTCCTCACATTGCTAACATGCTATAATTTCATAATTATTGGGCATGACATAGAGTCGGGGGCTGTGGCAGGGAAAAGTTCTGCGAGGAAATTCAAAACACCTACCCCTATCTCAAGTATTATAAGTCTCCTACAGAAATAATATACTAGTCGCTAGAAAACCTTTTGCCATATCCATAATAAGGCCACAAGATGTTGTACAGGAATACAATTTAAAGGGTATATAACCTGAAACTATCCAGTTAATGTCTAGAGTTGAATGTGTCAGCCAAACAATGATGGGTTTCCATGAGGAGCGGAAACTGGAATTTCCAAATTATGTTGGCATTAGACTTCAATATAATGAACTATGGGTACGAACAAAAATGAAATTAAATAACATAATGGTCCCATGACAAATAGAGAGTTTGAATATTCAAACTCTGGGTGTAAATTATAGTTTATGAAGCTTAATCTTTGGAATCTTGCCATTGACCCTTCTGCCATTACATTTTTCACATCCATCCTATTAATTAAAATCAGGTTTTCCATACCATGCAGACTATTCTATCAATATTCCATTTATAACTAACATATATAGACTCCATTAGCAATTAAAACTATGTACCGTGCCAGCCAGGGCATAGGCAACCACTAAAGGGGGTGAGGCAAGGTAGTTAGCTCTTGTCAATGCATGAACACGTCCCTCAAATTTCGGTTCCCAGAGAGCACAGCAGCTGCTACAATGTCTGTATAAACAACCAGATAAATTTAGTTGGAGATGTTGATAATTAATAGGAAAAAAAAATGGACTACACAGGAACTTGAAACTCATAAACAGGGAAATGATTACGTAATACATAAACATGCCTAAGCTTAAATTATAGCAATTATTTATCCCTTATCGAAATTAAGGTATGATAGAGAGATAAGTGTTACCATTTTCTGTAATAGCAGAAGCAACCGATTCATCTAGGTCCCCTGAATTCCCAATACATGTTGTGCAGCCATATCCAACAATATTGAAGCCCTGTTGATTTAAATAATTTTGCAGGTCACTGCATCAAGCAAATCCATATTTAGAAAAAGGGTTTAATTTGTACTACTGAATGTTCAGAGTAAATATTTCTATATATATAATCAGAAATACCTCTGGAGTAAATATTTTGTAACAACTCCAGAACCTGGGGCAAGACTTGTTTTTACCCATGGTTTGACCTGATAAATTATTCACAAATTAACATTCAACCAATAGGATAATAAAACAAAGGATCCAAGGCATCAAAACATTAATCTTTACATTCTTACAGTAAAAGGAAGGCCAACAAAAGTTGTATGTTCCAAATTGGGAAGACTTGAGGGGGAAAAGGAATTAGACGGCAGTTTCTTCCAGTGAAACGTAAAAACATAACCATAACTAACCTGCAAACCAAGTTCACAAGCCTTTTTTGCAACAAGACCGGCACCAAGCATGACACTAGGGTTCGATGTATTGGTGCAGCTCGTGATTGCAGCAATTACAACACTACCATGCTTAAGCTCTGCAGGCTCTCCATGAAATGAAAACTTGGCCACTTTGTCTTGTGTTTCTTTTGGTATAGCAAACCCCTGTAGTACAGTGAGACATTTAGGAAGAATGGTGAGCAATATACAGAAAAGCTATTGTAAATAAAACTAAATGACACATGAATGGCATTACAACTACATATTCACAAAATAAATTTAAAAAAAAAAAAATGAGAAGTACACTACACTATAGATGGATCAGGATCCTATCTAATTTGTGGGTACAGTGGTGATGTCCAACCCATTATCTGTGATGAAACACATCATATCCATACAAAAATAAACTGACAAGATTAGTCCACACCATCACTTCAATTATGATCTGAGGAACAGTAATGTTCATCCCTGGTAATGCACCCACTTAGAGAGAGAGAGAGAGAGAGAGAGAGAGTCATGCACAAAGGCCATAGTGAAAGCATGGCTGAGGACTAGCCGAGATAGAGGTGGCAGCAGATTGGAGATGCAGGCTTGCAGCAATGACCATTTTTGTAGTAGCTCAGATTGGAGGTGCCTCGATGTTCCAAAAGGAGGAACCACTATAAATGAGAGGTGGTGGCAGTTGATGTTGAAAGTAAATGTACGCAGCAGCTGAATTTGTGATGATGGGGCAGCAGCAGAAATTTGTGGAATTAATCATCAGCAATAGCCTACTTGGCAGGGCAATGGCCAATTAGTGGCAGTGACAAATGTAGGGATTATAGTGGTTTGGATATGAGGTAAAAACAGCAAAGAGGATGGACATGGAATCCAGTAAAAAAGCAAGGGGCAATTGTGACTGAAAATTTTGATGAAAATTATGAGAATGATCCAACATTGGCTGTTAAGAAAGAGAGAGTGATCATATTCATGGTTATAACCTTCTCCGTTTTTTAGATTGAATACTAGCGTTTCATGGGTCTTTAACTGCAATCATAATGTGACCTAAATGAGTCTTGATGTGGCACATCTGATTTGTATGACATTAAGACAGCAAACACAATCCTTCATTGAATCTAGATATCCCAAGTCTAATCATGGACAGGGAACTAATTCTTTCCTGGATACTGTATTATGGTTAAATCTTTGCTGATGGATATACATTAAAACTAAAAAAGTATCTACACGCTTAAATGAAGTTATCAGATATAGACGGGGGAAAACAGAAGATTACGAAGAAGAAGAAGAAGAAAAAAATAAAACTAGATTATAAAATAGAACCAAAACACCATGTAGATTAATTAGGCTGCAATATTAACCAAAAAAAAATGATGGAGCAATAGGTTTGATTAACCTTGAATCCAACTTTGTTATCGAGACAAGCATGCCAGTCAGCCTTCATTTCTTTCAAAGGCACTCGATCATGAGGTCTGCAAAAAATAGCAGTTAGATATAAATGAATCATAAGGTAAATATATGAAAAATGAGTTCAAGAAGCAAAATTTGAACTAAGTAGAATCAATGTGAACAAAGTATACACCTCTTTGGTCCTGAAATGCAAGGTTCAACATCCGTAAGATCCAGTTGCAGGTAAGAGGAGTACACCCGTTCCAGTTGAGGCTGAATTTAGGCAAAATCAGTTAGCTTACAACTCAAAGAAAATCTGATGCAAATAAATGGTCAAACAATGACAAATAAGAAATAAAGGAGAAATAAAAAGACTTTTACCTCATTATAGTCAACAAACAGTTTATTTGCCCGGAGATAAGCTTCTATCATGGCCACCTAATTTTAAGAAACTAAGGAGTTCAAATGATGCTCTAAGAATTTCATATCGCAAGGAACCAAGTATAATTAAGTGAAGTACTCACTGTCTCATCACTTCTTCCAGTTAACTTGAGATACTGTAAAGTGACATGATCTACAGGGAAGAATCCCATGGTTGCACCATATTCAGGAGACATATTGGCAATAGTGGCCCTGTCAGCAAGTGATAGTTCACCCATGCCATCCCCTACAAGTACATTCAAACATGATAAACTTATATCCATCTATGTTGCATGAACAAACCATTGCAATTTAATTTAAGATAAACACAACTTTATGAAAACTAAATTACCATAGAACTCAACAAATTTGCCAACAACACCATGCTTTCTCAGCATTTGTGTCACAGTTAAAACCAAGTCGGTAGCAGTAACACCATTTCGCAATTTTCCAGATAACTTGAACCCAACAACACCAGGCAACACCAAGCTCAAGGGCTGTCAATGTCAAATTGTAAGGCGTAAGAAGAATAACTGCAGCAGACTCTTTCATTCAAGAGGGTGCGAGTGAGAATTAAGGTGTATATAAAGGAATCCAAAATAAATGAAATACATAGAATTCAAAATGCCTTTTGCAGTCCTTACATGATTATACATTCTATGATCAGAACTTAATTACCTGGCCAAGCATTGCTGCCTCTGCTTCAATACCTCCAACTCCCCAGCCAGCAACTCCTAACCCATCAATCATGGTTGTATGGGAATCAGTTCCAACAACACTATCAGGATAGAGTATGTTGTCAGTGTTGAAAACAACTCGTCCAAGATATTCAAGATTAACCTGAGATGACAACACTGAGTCATTCCATGCCAAGTCCACATAAGACTATCTATAGAGATACAACATTCTCAATTTTCATTTCACATACATTAATTTAAAAAGAAAAAGATATGAGTCATATATGAAAAATGAGAGGAAGAAAAAAAGAAAAAAGTGAGATGAAATCTATATGTTGCTGCAAATTTAATATATCAAGGTAGACGTGTAAGCCAGCATCATATGATCTTTCAAGCCCGCTTCCAAACTACTTTACCTGGTGGACAATACCAGATCCAGGAGGAACAACAAGCATGTTGTGGAATGCAGTAGATCCCCATTTAAGAAAACCAAATCTCTCCTTGTTTCTCTGAAATTCAATATCCATATTGGCCTGCACGGCATTTGCAGACCTTGTTACATCAACTTGAACTGAATGATCAATTACAAGATCCACTGGAACCTGCATATTTAGAACAAGAGATGGTAAGACGAAATAAACAAGAATATAACAAATATAACTGTTGGGTAGCATAATATATTGGCAAATAGTTTACATATCACACCTTGCAATACTATATAAGACTTTTTTATCATCACCATGTGTTAAACTATCTAGGAAGAAAAATTTACTCAAGTAACTAATAACCCATGACAAAATGTGATTGCTATACAGACACTTTATAGTTTTACTACTATCAATATAAGATGCAAAACAAAGACACAAAATCTTATTCAAGGTCAACATACACCCATATGCTACTAAGCTGAAAAAATGAAACTTGTAACCCAAAATTGATATCTGAATGACCCATATCAGTAACATCAATGATAGCACATGGACAGATTATAAGAACAACACGCACCAAAGGATTGATCTTGTTAGAATCGCTGCCAAGTTTGTTCATGGCATCCCGCATACAAGCAAGGTCGACCACAGCAGGAACTCCAGTAAAATCCTGGCAACAGACGAGAAACCTTAGAAGAAAGAGACATGTTTAAAAAAATAACAGACTCTGCTTCACTCCATTGGTTACCTGCAAGAGAACACGAGCAGGCTTGAAGGGAATTTCAACTTGCTTCGGAGAAGTGTTCTCCCAATCAATAATTTTCTCAACATCTTCCTTCTTGACTTGGAAGTTGTCACAATTACGAATAGCAGACTCAAGAAGGATTCTGATAGAGTACGGCAACTTCTCTGTTATGCATATATGGGTAATTATATCAGTAATAGAACGACTATAATGTAGTGGACAGATAAGGTTATTTGCTGCATTAAAACAAACATATTCCTGTAAAAAGTAGTAGGGAGAAAAAATTTACCAATCCTTGGATCATTCAAAGATGGAAGGCTGTAGAACTTTCCAAACTCGCCGCCTCCTGGCTTGGGAAGACTTGTCAAGTTTTCCTTGAAAGGATTTTCAGAAGCTGAAACCATACAGATGAACAATCAGAACATAAATTTCCTCCTAGTAATTAAAATGTGCTCATTCAAAAACTGCACATTAGGTTCACTATCTGTATACTTCTTATGTATAAAATAAATAAATAAAATTGTTTATGTTTCATTTTCAGCTACCATAAGCTGAATCTATCACCCCAAACTAAAATTAATAATAACAACAACAATTATAATTATAATGATGAATGATGATGATAATAATGATTACAACAATAATAAGAACCATAATTATTATGGCGGTCAAAAGTCTGTTCCCCAATTTCAGATGGGAGGTTGGGTATTCAAAATTTGTTGTTGTTCAACCATGCTTTGTTAGGTAAATGGTTGTGGCGGTATGGAATAGAGAGAGAAGCTTGGTGGAGAGTTGCGGTGGATGCCACGTATGGTAGTTTGTGGGGTGGGTGGTGCTCCCGCGAGCCTGTAGGTGCTCATGGGGTGGGGCTGTGGAAGAATATTAGAAAATGGTGGGGGATCTTCTCTGGTTTCTCTAGATTGGAAGTGGGGAATGGGGTTAGGACAAAATCTTGGCATGATCTGTGGTGCGGGGATAGGGTGTTGAAGGAAGCTTTTCCTGTTCTTTTTGGTATTGCTCAGTTGAATGATGCTTCTGTTACGGATAATATGGAGGTGTTGGGCGGCTCGACCCAGTGGAATGTGAGCTTTGTTAGAGAGGCGCATGACTGGGAAGTGGGTGTTTTTGCCTCCTTCTTTCATGTGTTACATTTAGCCATGGTGAGTAGAGATCGTGCTGATAGGCTTAGGTGGATCCCTTCCAAGAAAGGGGTGTACAAGGTTAAGTCCTATTTCAGCTCATTGGCCGGCTGTGAGGGTAGTCGTTTCCATTGGAAAAGCGTGTGGCGGACTCAAGCTCCTTCGAGGGCGGCGTTCTTTGCATGGTCGGCAGCCCTTGGAAAGATTCTTACAGTGGACAATCTCAGGAAGCGAAAGATCATCATTGTGGATAGATGCTATTTGTGCAAAAGAGACAGGAAAACTGTGGACCACCTTCTTCTTCATTGTGATGTGGCTTCTACTTTGTGGAATCATGTCTTTTCTCAGTTTGGTATGTCTTGGGTTATGCCTAGGAGAGTTGTCGATTTGTTTGCATGTTGGTGGAAGGCGGGTAGGTCAAGGAGTGCTGCAGTTTGGAAGATGGTGCCTATTTGCATTCTTTGGTGTGTTTGGAATGAGAGAAATCTTAGGTGTTTTGAAGACTTGGAGAATTCTATGGAGAATTTTGTTGCATCGTTTTTTCATACGTTGTATCTTTGGACAGAGGGCTTTTTGTTTCCCGTGTCTATTAACTTTTCTGAATTTCTTGTTCGTTTTTCTTTGCCTTCTTAGGCATTTCCTTGTGTATACTTCCAGTGTACTTAGAGGGGCACCCTAAGCTTTTTATAAAATTTCATTTACCTATCAAAAAAAATTATTATGATAATAATAACAAGAACAATAAAAAATAGTCGTGTTCAAAATAATAAGTTTCTTTTTCCTGCTTCGAGATCATGAACATCCTCTCTTCATTGAAAGAAATGCAGGAAAGGAGTGGTTGCTTAAAACCAATTAAAAATTAATATCTAGTTGAAATAGAGAAATATTTGGAGAGTTTGATGTAAGAAGTTTGTTAAAAGTAGTAGTTAAAATAACAAAAGTAGATTTTTTAGCTAAAATTTGGAGAAAATTTAGAGAGCTCACTAGGGATGCTCTAAACACTAAGCTAAGCTGACGAGAGTAGTGGATGTATCAAACGAGAGGGGAACTACATGAAATTCTCCAAAATCACATCTATTCCAGAAGTTTATAAGCTAGATTCACTGCATCAGAAACAGTGTCCATTTCTTGCTCGCGACCACAGATCCCGAAATACCACTACTCTGATAATCGCTGAGAAAATTTACGGAATGAAAAACAACAGAGAACAAAAAACGGATCAAAATGTCCTCATGTTTCTTTCTATTTCCTGAGCTTTCTCAACAACCAAACAGAGCGTACGACTACTTAAAGCTCAGCTCAGCACAGCTGACTTTGGAGTACTGGAAAAGTTTCATTCCTTTCCCTCTTCTCAGGACGCAAACAAAGTAACACACATCACAAGTCAACCCAATCAAGAAATTTCAAAAAGGAAAAAAAGCGTTCCGAAATCTTTGGAAATGAACAGAGTTTAGACACTGTACCCATGGTGGAGATCTTCCTCTGGAACTGTTCGATCACGGGAGCGACGGCCCTGATCTGAGAGCGGAGGCTGATCGGAGAGCGCCAATCGACACCGTGACTCCAGCGAGGGGCGGAGAACCGGAGGGACCGAACCGCAGAGGAGAAGTTGAGTGATCGGTAGGCCTTGGGAGGTGAAGAAGCGACCAAGGTTCTGGAAAGCGAGGGAGAGACAATCCTTGTCCTAAGATAGGAAGAAGAGGCTCTGAGGATTGAAGAGGCTGAGGACGAGGCCGTTATATACATGACGCCTAGTGATAATGGTGATGGTGGTCACGCATTCAGATGAAAACGGCGTCGGATAAGGATTGGCTCAGAGAGGAGTGGGAGGGGTTTGCAACGGTTCGTGTATGTTTCTGCGTATTATGAATTTGTTGTCAGAGAGAGAGGGAGGCGTGTGGAGATTTGAAGCGAGACAGGCCTAGGGCTGCGTGCCGCTTTTCTAGAAGAAGAAGAGTGATTCTTCCTGGATGGGCGCTGGAGTCGTGGAATGGGCGAAGGGCGGGGTGTGATTGTTTGTGGTGAGGTGTATTTCAAACAATGATGCTTTCGAATTGTGTTCTGCCACATCAAATGCGAATCTTATATTGAATGATTGTTTTTTTTTTTTAATGATATTGAATGATTGTTTAATCAAGGCTATTGTGGCTTTTTATTTTTTTAAAACAAAATATTGATCGGTGTTTGACTAGTACGAAAAAACTACCAATAAGAATATTATAGCGATTATGGTTGGAATCCAGCTACACTTGCCAGATTATGCCATCGGCCCACCAGATTACGGTCAATTTCATTGGAATCTGCAATTTGTCGACATTGGTCAGGGTCATCAAAATCTTGTTACTATTGCCGAATTCTGGTGACCAGATCTCCAAATATGGGGAACTTCGGCAGGAGATTCAAGTTACCAACAAACTCTAATGCCTTGCAATAACAAATTCTCACAAACGTGCGTGCAAAAATGAATAATTTAAATTCAGAAAATGATTTACAGATTTTAAAACTGTACATCGTTTTTTAAAAATTGAAGAGCCTTTTTTCGATTAAATTGAAAATGATTTTCGTTTACCATCATTTTCGGTTGCATCAACTACTGAAAAATATATAAACTATTAAACAAATGGAACATTAGCTTACACCCTTATTTTAGTGTGCGATGTACAATATTTATCAGCTTTTGAATCAATTATTGTTTCACACACACACATATATATATATATATATATATATATAAATGGCTAATGGAACGAACACATCAATATAGTGGGATGAGGATGAAGTGGAGTGTAGTATTTAGCAATTCTCTATTCTTTTTTATGAAGTTCATATTTGTTATTTTTCACATACAAGACAATTATCAAAATATATCGGATCATGAAGTGGCTCTAAGGGTTGTGCAAATGACTTCGCCGTGTTTGTTAACAAATTGTTTTTTTGTTTTATGTTTTCTCTTTTCAAGTTAAAAGCATTAACAAACAATTTAAAATACATAAATCGGAACATATGCGCACAAACACAAGATACAAACCAAAAATTTGCAGTCCTAAGCTATATTCATAGGTTATGGTCAGGGCAGAATCACAATTCTAAAAGAAGGGGGGCAAAACAAAACAAAACAAAAATTTGGGTATAAAATTAATTTTAGAGGTTCAACTCATTAAAAACATTAAAATTTTAAAGGGGCTATATCACGGTGACATTTTTTTCTTGACAACATCTACAATTATATGCAATAACCTCTTAAAGAGAAGCAAGTTTGATAATATGATATTGAGCTCTAATTTATGAACTCACATGTATTGAAGTATACAACTAAAGTACACAAAAGTTGTCTAGAGGCATAGAGGATAGACACCTAAGATTTACCATAGAAGCATGTGAACCTACCCGCAGGATATTTTTTGCAAACTTATAAGTGGTCAAGTGGCATCATCCTAGTGTTCCTTTTGGCCCCTCGAACCGTGGGAAGGGGCATTTGGTGGAGTAGAGATAATATGTGCACCACTCAATTTTGCACCAGCTGTGGAATCATTTGACTTTAATTATTCGACTTTAGAACGAATAAGTTACTAGGTTTTATGTAAATAAAAAAAAAAAAATTTGTCCTAATAATTGCTCACATCACATGCTAGCCCATCCTTCTACGAATTTTATATCAAAATAAGCAATCAACTATAGATGGGTAACCTTTGTACACAATTTGTCTTTTCATTTTTCTAATAAAAAATTCCATAATTTAATCATTTCCA
The DNA here is from genome assembly GCA_028654335.1 of Alnus rubra. Lineage (NCBI taxonomy): Eukaryota > Viridiplantae > Streptophyta > Magnoliopsida > Fagales > Betulaceae > Alnus > Alnus rubra. The sequence goes on from JAJPGS010001733.1 coordinate 18,943, forward strand.
CCGATTAATTTTTTATAATGTGTTATTAGAGGTAATATAGCATTTATTACAAGTCTCTTTTAAACGGACAAGGATCTTTTCAATTTAAAGTAATAAGGAAATGACTTATTCCATAATTATAATTTTATTTTATTGTATTTAGGGTGTGTTTAGAATTGCGAAAAAGTGTAATTTTAAATCAAATTGTAGAAAATGAATTATTTGAAAATTACATTTTTTAAAAACTGCGATTTGAAAAAACGCAAAAAATTTGATTTTTCAAATCTCATGCTAGTAAGTGTTTTTTTGAAAACGCATAATTTTAAATGATAACTTACGATTTAAAGACTAAATTACAATTTAGCATTTTTTAAATAATACATTATAAAATCGTATTTTTTGAAATCGCAAACTCAAAAGGACCCTTAATATTATATATAATGTGACATGACTCACGTGATGAATATGTTATCACATTATTTAAAAAAAATTAAATAATGTATCATCGTATATGAGGTTAAATGCAATAAAATATAATATTGACCATCAATTATTTCCATTTTTAAAATTGAAAGAATTTTATTATCTTACACAATGACATGAGAGTCTATGCAACATTTACTATTTTAGTCATTGAATAATTAAATTTACGTAAAATTTTATTATTTAATTTTTCATTCACGTGGCATCGATGATAATAAAAACTTTTCCTTTTTTATAGTGTGAACTGGCGGTGGCAACGTAGCCTGTGAACGGCTAGATGCGAAGCTGGCCCCCGAGGGTGCATTACTGATGCATCCGTAGGCAATCTCTGCCACCACGTGTGAAAAGTCTTGGGTCAAACGGTGACGATTCGCCGTGGCGGAGGTAGGACTTGTATAGAAATTTCCATCTTGAGATAATTTTGGGGCCCAGCAACTGTTGACAATTCCTGCTTCGGACCTTTTTATTAATCAATATTTATAATAAAAATTCTTTATTAATACTCCATTTACCCGTTAAAGTAGTACACCCAAGACTCCAAACGCATACAAATCTTTTCCTTTTTAGAGGGAAAACCAATTTAAAATGTCTCGCAAGAGAAAATGTTAATTTGGAGTTGGACGATTGAACTTCTCTTTCCAAAAGGAGAATCAATAAAGAATTTTGATTATAAATATTGATTGATAAACGTTTAAAAAACTCTTTTGGCTTCTTTAAATATTGAAAATCCTTTTTCAAAATAAATAACAAAATTCTTGTGAAAACACAAATATTTTTCACAAAACATTTATAAAAAAAATAAAGAGTGAAATATTATTTAGCCTCGTCAACTAACAATTATTTTTTATTAAGAACCACAAACTCATAAGTGTCATGCTTTAACCCTTCAAACTGTTAATTTGTTGCGACTTAGCCCTATACTATTTAAAAAGAATCTATTTTCTATTTAAAAAATTTAAGGATAAATGTAAAATCAGTCTATGTGGTTGGCCTTAATTACAAATTGCTCATTGCGGTATAAAAATTGTTAGTTTGAAGGGACATAATGACACTTGTCAGTTCCTGGTGCGTTATAAAAAATAGTTGTTAGTTAAGGGGGCTAAATAACACATAAATAAAATATAAAACATTTTTAAAAAATAAAATTATGAACTTTCAATGGTCCCATGGCAGTCGCCAGGCGCAAATATCATTGTGGCTACCGCCAAGCGGCCACCACTATGAAGTGTACCCTGCAATAGTTTTTTCTTTTATTTTGGAGAAACACTCTTCAATTTTTTTTATTTCTTAAAAAACTCGACAAAATTTTACCAGATGAATTTTCATTTGTGGACCCACGTTACAACATTTTTTTCAAATATCACCCTTACCAAATAAATTTTCAGAATTTATCTTTTTCAAACCTCCATTTTGGTAAAGTTTTGAAAAGTGTTTAGGTTTTGAGTTTTGAAGTACATAAAAATTGAGAATTGATTTAGTGGGAGCTATATTGGAAAGAAGTATTGCATGTAGGGTTTACTAATAAAATTTTGAAAAGTGTTTCTCAAGAATAAAATTTTGCCATACGGTCCTTACTTGAGATATACAACTTTATTGTACCCCTAAATACGCACAAAATGTTAAAAACTCCTAAAGTTTTTTTTTTTTCACTTTTTTCCTTTTTTAATTTATTTCTCACACCAGAGGCCCTCACACTCTAGAGCCTCTCGTGGTGCAACCAAATGAATGAATGGTTATTTTATAAGAATAGTCATTCCATTCTATATGATTATTCCACAAATCAATTGTGCCATTTGTTTTATTTTTAAGTATCTGACATGAGAAGTCAATTAAAACATGCAATTTTAACTAATATGAAATTGATGTGATAAATAAGTGTAAATAGTAGCATTAGTCTAAACTTATATATCCGTGTTATATGTGTAGCACATAATCAGATTAAATGACATTTAGCTCCAACTCATATACCATTAATCTTTGTTAATATATATATATATATATATATATATAGAGAGAGAGAGAGAGAGAGAGAAAGAGAGAGAGAAATGATCCATACACTCATTTCTCACAACAGCCCCACAACAAGCTGACGTAGCTGGTAATATTTTATTATTTTTTTGTTTCTTTTTGTTTTCTTTTTGTAAAAAAATAAGAAAATATTACCAGCCACATCAGCTTGTTGTGGGACTATTGTGAGAAATGAGTGTATGGACCATTTCTCATATATATAATCTACTTGAAGAGAACCACGTGGCTACGTTTGTTAACATATTTTCAAATACTTTGTTTTTTTCAGTTAAAAAACACATTGCTTTTAAAATATATTAACAACCAAATAAAAAAAAAATTAAAAAAAAAAAACTTTTCAAAACAAAAGCACTTAGTTATAAAAAAAACTTTTCACATATTTTAATAGGAATATTTTGACAAAATTAATGCTTAAGTTTGGCAGGCTATGAGATAACTTATTATTTTTTTTTAAAAAAAATAGAGTGGCCACACAACAAACTTTTTTTGTTTAATACAGGTAAGAAGTCAGATTTACATTTGTTTGTGTTTTATCAAAGAGTAATGTTATTTAGCATACTATTACACGACTGTCATTCAACTGGGATAACGTGATAATGACAATGAGACATTTTTTATTTTACAAGTGTTGATCCAATATCTGATTTTTACTGTTATATCATCAAATTGTATGATAGTTGTATAACAATCTTCTAAATAACATTACTCTTTCTCAAAATAAATAGGTGTAATCCCACATAAAATATTTTCTCAAATATCAACCGAATAAAAAAAAAAGTATCACTTAAATATTATATTAAAATATTGTTTTAAAGGCAAAAAAAAAGACAAAAAAAACGTGTATGAATACACCAACAAACGTAGTCATTGTTCTCTACAATTAATTAACTATGAAGAAGTTATCTATAAAAAAAATAAAATAAAAAATAAAATAAAAATCCTATGAAGAAGTGACATCAAGAGTCATATGCTTGAGCTTTTGTTTCTAATGCACGTGTCACACTTATTATATGCATTTTTATCAATTTATGGCAAAAAGTGAATAAAAAGGTTAATGTTCGTAGAAGCATCTTATAGAGCATGCAATGAATGGTAAATCGTATTATCACTCATTAATCATGGATGATGTAAAATAAGGATGGTAATGAGGGAGGTTCATGAGACTGAGCCGGTTTTCTGTTGTATAGAACTATAGGTATATGATTATATATGTCAACTCGAATATGACTCATTTAACTAAAATGATCAAACGCCTCCACATTGACACGGCCCATTAAATAAACTAGTAATACTAGTAACACTATACAACCGGCATAACCTGGTTAATAAACAGATTGCGTTGGATTGACTCAAACATGACCAATCTTCAATTTGTTTTTTACCTGTTTATTATGAATTGGTTAAATTGACTCAAATACTTGGTATGACTAATTAATACAATTTCATATCTTATCATAATTGTATCAATTATATGTATTCACAACTAGATTAATGACAATCAATTTAATAATAAATATCCAATTATTCATAACCTCTTATTAATAAACATAACCCAACTTCTTAGTTAGGGGTGGAACTAGAAAAATATATATATATATTGTGGGGGTGGGGGGTGGATCCATTATATAAAAATACTTAAAATTTATAAGAAATTTTAAAAAAGAAAATTAAAAATTTGGAGGAGCCCGAAACTCCAAAGCCTTGGGTTGCTTTCGCCCTTGCTCTCAACACAATATCCTATCAAAATAATATTCCAATTCAATAAAATTCTTCTACATAAGCAAACACATAACAATAAAGAAAAACAAAATTACATTATAACAAATAAAACGATAAACTCTCGTCAGTAAACATCAACAATAATTATTAACGTACTGAGAAATAGATATAGTTTATTTATACGAGTTAAGAGGGTTTATACGAAATTGCCCCACTTATTAATTGTGTTTAATCAGGTCAACCCGGTTTGCCTGAATATTATTACACGAAGCCCTAACTCACTAATTTTGTACCGGATTAATGGTTTATGTCAAAAATTGCCAACACTAATACTTTTTACTCATAGAATAGATAAAAAGAGAGTTTTGCTTAAGGCACCGAGGATCATATAAACTTTGAGTATAATTTGGAATGTTGTTATATTGAATATGAATATGTTAAAGAATTTCTATGGCATCTTCGCTAACACGTTCTGCGATTTTTCTCCTTTTGTTGGGAAAAATGCTATAATGTAATATAAAGATAAAAACTGTTTTTATGTTTTGGAGATTTTTTTAGATGAGAAAAGTTACATCCATAACAACAAACAAAGGGGATTACAGTGAAAAATACCATCTCTTCCTTGTAACCTTTTTCTCTTATTCAATTAAACAATAAAAATAAATAAAAGGTCTACAAAGGGGATCCTTTTCATTTTTCAATTAGAAGTAGAATGAAGGTCCAATCAAGTAGAGTAATAAAAGGGAATGCTTCTAGTGAAATTGGTGATTCTATCAAGTTTCACACAGTATTTAGGGAAAAACTAATATTATTACTGGAATGAGTAAAGTAAGTACAAAAGAGGTCAGCTTATATATATATATATATATATATATATATATATACACACGAACGAATGAAAGCTAACTAAAGAAACTAAATCAGTTACAACTCAACAAACAAAGTAACAGATTAACTAAAGCTATCTAACTACTTTAGTTATATAGAAAAAATACTATTTTCTATCTCTAATACTCCCCCTCAAGATGGATGGTAAAGATCTTTAACATACATCTTTGACAATAAGTGATGAAAAGTAGCACATCCAAGGGGTTTAGTAAGGAGATCAGCAAGCTGATGTTGAGAAGAAACGTGGAAAGTCTTGATCAAACCGAGTTGAATCTTCTCTCTAACAAGATGACAGTCTATCTCTATGTGTTCTGTACGTTCGTGATACAATGGATTTGCAACAATGTGTAGAACTGCTTGACTATCACAATAGAGAAAAGCTACCCGTGTATGAGAAATAAGAAAATCCTTAAACAAGGAAAATAACCACATGATTTCACAAGAAGCTGAGGCCATCGACCGATACTCAGCTTCAGCAGAAGACCGAGGCACTGTTAGTTGCTTCTTAGACTTCCAAGAGATAAGGGAGTCACCCAGAAAAGCACAATAACCAGTGATTGATCTTCTAGTGTCCACACAAGCCGCCCAATCAGAAGAACAAAACACTCTGAGCTGGAAATCAGACTTTGCCGAAAAAAAATAAACCTTGAGCTTGAGCATTTTTAATGTACCTTAAAACCTTATTTGCAACATCAATATGAGGTTGTCTCGGGCTATCCATGAATTGACTAAGGGTATGAACTGAGAAGGTAAGATCAGGCCTTGTGATGGTCAAATATAGCAGACGACCAATCAGCCTCCTGTAAAGAGTAGGATTCGAAAGCAAGGTACCCTCTTCTCTGGACAGTTTAAGATGTTGCTCAATTGGAAACTGTACTGGTTTTGAAGCTAGACAACCAGAACCTTCTAACACCTCAAGAGCATACTTGCGTTGACATACTGAAATACCAGCATAAGATCTTGCAATTTCTAATCCAAGAAAGTACTTCAAAGATCCTATGGTGTGTTTGGATTTGGAAACAGAACTTTATTCTTTTCGGGGTTTTTCTAAAACCCGCCCACCCGCCCAAAACCCGAATTTTGACCCGAATTTTACACCAATTCAAAGCTGACAACATGTTTAATGGCTAGGATCCACGCGCAGGACAACTTGTCTCAAAAAAACGCGTGAGTCCCACATTTAAATAATAAAATAATACAAATTTCAATAAAAAATAAAATAAATAAAAAATTAAAAAAAAGCAATTGGCAGCCACCCCTTGGGGGTGGCCGCGCGGTCACCCAAAGGGGTGGCGCGCGGCAGCCACCCCTGCATATATATATATTTTTTTAATTTTAATTTTAATTTTTTTTAAAAAAAATTATTTATATATTTTTTAATTAAATAATCAATATATAATAAATTATTATTATTTTACACAACTTTTCAAAATATCAATCATTATACACAACTTTTTAAACTTCCAATCATTTCTTACCATTAAAATATAATATTTTTCAATCTCAAAATTCAACATTCAAACACAATTTTTTACCTCGATATTTGTAAATAGAATTAGAATTCAATTCTAATTCTCAAAATTCAATACCCAAACACACCATAAATCCTTGAGTTTAAATCTCTCATTCAGCAAAGAAAAAAATGAAGAAATGGCATGAGAATCATTACTGGCAATAGCTACATCATCAACATAAACCAACAAAGCAACAAATGAGGAACCTTGAAGTCGGGTGAAAAGTGAGTACAAAGCCAAGATCAATGAGAGTGGAGGAAAACTTTGAAAACCATTGTCTTGAAGCTTGCTTCAAGCCATAAAGAGATTTGGTAAGCCGACACACTTTGGACTCCCCCTTAACCTCAAAACTGGGAGGCATAGACATATAAACTTCTTTATGAAGGTCCCCATGCAATAAAGCATTATTTACATCCAGATGATGTAAAAACCAGTTTTTGGTGGCAGCTAGGGCTAAGAAACATCAAACGGTATTCATTTTGGCTATGGGTGAAAAAGCATCGTGATAATCCAAATCCTCCTTTTGAGTATACCCTTTTGTCACTAGCCTAGCCTTATATCTTTCAACACTACCATCAGCCTTATGCTTAATTTTGTGCACATATTTACAACCAATAGGGTGTTTATTAGGTGGAAGATCACATACAATCCAAGTATGGTTAGTTTCAAGAGCTGAAATCTTAGCGGACATTGCATTACGCCAATGATCAAATTTAATAGGTTAGTGATAAAAGTTTGGTTCAGTTTGAGAAGAAATGGAAAGACAAAAGTGTTTATAAGTAGGAGACAATTTATTGTAAGAAAGATAATAAGATAAGGAGTAAGGAATACCTAAATTAGGTGCTGTGGAGGATGGTAGAGACGGCAAAGAAGATGCTAACTGACAATGAAAGTCCTGCAGATACCGAGGCGTAGTTCGAGGTCTAGTAGATTTTCTAATGAAGGATGGGGGTATGTCAAGAACAAGAGAAGGAATTGAAGAGACATCCGACTGAGATGGAGAAAATGGGGAAGAAGAAGGTTGATAAGGTGAGGAAGAGGGATCTGGAAATGAAAAAGAAGAAAAGGACTGATCTGAAGAAACATTAAAATCAGGTATGGAAACTGGTAAAGAAACAAGAAATTCTAAGGAAGAAGGAAAAGATTGAAGAAAACAACCATCAACAGAAGAATTAGTGAGATTTAAAGTAAATGGAAAAAGATGTTCATGAAAAACATCTCTAGATATGACAATAGACTTTGTATGCAGATTATAAAACTTGTATCATTTTGTGTCAAATGGGTAGCCAATGAAAACACAAGGGGTGGCTCTTGGATAAAATTTAGTACAGTGCCTAGATATAGTGGAAATGTAAGCAAGGCAATAAAAAACTCGAAGGTGATCATAAGATGGAGAAACAAAATATAACATGTCATGAGGGGTTCTGTTTGATAAAAGAGGAATCAGAATTCTGTTTATGAGATGAGCAGCGGTTAGTATGCAATCATCCAAAAAAGAAAGAGGAACTTGAGATTGGAATTTTAAAGTTCTAGCAACATTGAGTAGGTGTTGATGTTTCTGCTCCACAACTGCATTTTGTTGTGGAGTTTCAACACAACTAAGTTGATGAATGGTGCTATTAAGAGAAAAAAATTAATCCATTTTGAATTCAGAACCATTATCAGTACGGATACATTTAATCGGAAGATTAAATTGAGTATGAACGAGACTAAAGAAAGATTGAAGAAGTGAACGAGTTTGAGATTGGTGTCTCATCAAATGCACCCAAGTAAAACGAGTGTAATCATCGACAATGGTGAGAAAAAAATGTGATCCATTTATTGAACAAGTGGCCATTGGCCCCTAAATATCACAGTGAACCAACTGAAATGGCATACATGTAGTAGAATTATGTATAGGGAAAGGTAAACGATGTTGTTTAGCTAAATGACATATTGAACAAGTGTCCTTGGAAGTACAAGGAATGGCAGAAACATTATTATGCAGAAATTGCATTCTAGAAAAAGAAGGATGGCCTATTCTATAGTACCATACATCAGACATAGAAGTCTTTATTGAGGTAGAACAAACAGAAGAAGATATGGGTGAAGATGGAGAAATCTACGGATGCTACAGCAAATAGAATAAGCCACCATCTTCCTTACCCTCTCCAATCATCCTCCAAGAGCACAAATTCTGGATGAAGCAAAAACCAGCAAGAAAAATTAAACAGGCTTTAAGAAATTTAATGATTTTGCTAGCAGAGATAAAATTGAAAGTAAATGATGAAACACATAGCACTTCAGTCAATGTAAGATTTTATGAAATAAAAATGGGATAACTACACTTTACCCCCTGTTTTATCCACGGGGTGGCGATTTACCCCCCAATGTACCAAAATTGTTAGATGGCCCTCCTGAACTTGTCAACGTGTGGCAAGTTATACCTTCCGTCCATTCGGCCGTCTGTTTGGACAGAAAATCGGTCACGTGCGTTGCATGTGACTGTTTAAAGGATTTCACCTTCCAAAAATACCCTCTTCCCCGTCAACCTTCTTACCTGCTCATGCATTAAAAGAACAAAAGAAAAAAAAAAAAAAAAAAAAAAAACTCATTCAACCCGATTGTCTAGCTAGTTGCTCCGACACCGCCAGTTGCTTCAACCAAGTGGTTCACAGATCTTATGTTGTAGGTTGTAGGTCGTCCCCAAAGTTGCTCGTGCTGCACGCGAGCACGGCGCGGTGACCTACCGGTGCGACGATCGGGTTGGATCGCCGATGGATTGTGATAGATTGCCCAACGGCTACTAGCCGTTGGAGAAAACCATGCAAACAAAACATCTTCACCTCAACATTGGTATCCATCACAAACCTTAGTTTGATCTAATATGCAAAAGCCTAGAACCATTTATAGCTACAGATTAAGACCCATTTGATAAACCCATCAAAAGTTTCTGACTTTTAATAAAAATCTTATGATTTCAGCTTCCTTCTCTTTTTCCCAGCCATAGTGATTAGTGAGAACCAAATGAAGCGGCTTTTGCCTAGACAGATAGAGAGACTTTAGAGAGAAATTTTAGAGAGTAGAGAGAGAGCCTGTATGTGGACATGTGGAAGTGGTGGTGGCAACACGTGTGAATCCTTAAGAATCAGGTGTGAGAGTTTTCACACTTTCAGTCTCCATGAACCAATCAATTGAAGCCAAGTCAGAATGATTTCACATGAAGTTGATATTTGTTGACTTTATGTGAGGAAGAAGAAGTTAGGCTGATGATGTTGAGTTGGAGCTCTGTTGCAGCAATGAAAAACAGAGTCGAACAGAGACTCTTGTTTTGCATGTTTTGTTCTTTCCCTGACCAACTCTTTTTCTGCAAAATGTTATGGTGTGCCTCATCAAACTCAAATAATTACTACGTATGCTAGTACGTGGCATCATGCATGAGAAAATGAAACACTCTCTGCGTGCAACGTGTATTTCATATTCTTGTAGGTGGCATGGACCATGGTACCAGCTTCTAGTCCGTCTAGTAAAGGTGAAAACCTGCACAACGGGGAAGCACCCATGGTTCGAAAACTTGGAAAACACCAGCCTAAAGTAGTGGTCAGCTCATATGATGCAGTACCTGGTCTCAGCCCATGCAGTCCCGGGCTTGACGATTGCTTTCAACATTATCATCGCATGGGATTTCACTGTCCGGTTGATGCCATGTGAGGCATTTTGGGTGCACCAAGCCTGGATTAGCCGACGTAATGTGTGATTAGGGGTTAGGTCGGATTCTTTTGGCAGAGGATGTTTGCTGACCGGACATGTGGTATTCTTGCTTGTGAACAGCCAGTGTTTGATGCTTTCCTTATCGTAAGTAACAAGCACATCGGCCTTACGGGCAGATGCAAGACATCGGGGAGGGCTTCTACGCTGGAGGAGGCTGTCGGGGCTCTGAGACGAACGGACTGATCTAGGCTTGAAGATGGCTGATATGCATGATCAGAAGAAGATGAGGATGGGTCAGCAAGAAGGAGAGAAAGCAAGGAATCTTCGGGATTTTGAGGTGGGCTTGCCCACTTGGTAGAATGGGGTATTTTGGGGAGCAAAAATGCATTAATAGGTCACGTGCAATGCACATGACCGACTTTCCATCCAAACAGACAGGTGACTAGACGGAAGGTAAACTTTGCCACACATTGACAAGTTCGGGAGGGTCATCTAACAATTTTGGTACATTGGGGGGTAAATCGCCACCCTGTGGATAAAACAGGGGGGTAAAGTGTAGTTATCCCAATAAAAATTGTGTCTATGTGTGTAACAGGAACAACTGAGCTATTAGGCAGTTTGACGAAACTAGAAACAACAGCAGTAATAGTTGTGATCAATGAAGGACAATTGATCATATGATCAGTTTGTAATATTCCTTTTTCGTTGTGGCCTTTATATCACATTTATGGTGTTTGCTATGTTTATTATTTTTTAATAAACATATACGGTATTATGATTATTTCTATTAATTTAGACTACCGTAAATATGGAATCGGTATTATGGTTATTTCTATTAATTTAGATTACCGTAAATATGGAATCGGTTAATTGATTTTAAAAATCAATTAACAATATTGTTTCCTTGATGGAAGGAAACAATACGGTATTTACCATTTGAGGGTCCCTAACCTAGCCTATAAATAGAGTGCCTGTGTACACCATCAGTACAGCCATCAAGCAATAGACATAGGTTAGAAGATCCCTCAAATAATCTTTTCTTGTTCTTCAGATGGATCGTTGAAACGCTTGAGCAAATATAGCTAGAGGTAAGCTTGAATCCTGTTTTATTTGTTTTCCGCTGTGCATGTTAGTTTAAGCAATATGTTGATCATTTCTAACATGTGGTATCAGAGCCACTTCTATGCTATTTTGCTTAGCAATAAGTTTTTGTTGAATCCATAATTTCTGTGAACATAATCTATTTTTATTGTTCACATACGGTTGTTAAGCATATTTTTGTGAACATATTTTTGTTCAATCCAGTATTTTTGTGAACATAATTTGTTCATGTATAACATATGGATATTTTCTATTCATGGTATATTATGATATGGATTCTTGAACTATGATATGGGTACTTTCATGTATTTCTCAGTATTAAGTTTTTTGTTGAATTCAATATTTTTTTTTGTGAACATAATTTATTTGTAATTACATTTATTGATGTTCACGTATGGTTGAAAAGCATATTGGTTTAGAAATAGATCCTTGCCGTAATCTTGATATGGGTATTTTCATAAAGGGGTGGCGGCTAGGGTTCCATTTTTTAGGGTTTTCAACCCATCTACCGGATAGGGTTTTTGACCTATTAAGGTTTCTGGGTTGGATATATTTTTGGGTAGGGTTTTTTAAACCCATGCAGTTTTGGGCCATTTAAGTGAGCTAACCCAATTTGGGCCAACACTATACATAGACTCAAATTTGGGCCAGCACTATACATAGACCTAGAGGCCCGACCCGATTAAGTGGGTTGACCTAATTGCCCAATACAGTAGCCCATTTGGAGTATTGTGACCCAGAAGCCCAATCCAATATAGTAGCCCATTACAGTAGCCTTTAAATAAAATAAAAGATTTGGCTCATATGGGGTTCGAACTTGGGACTTCATGTCCATAAAGTGACAAGCTTCAAACCATTGAGCTAAGCCTAGTTTTATGCTTTCACATTAAGGTTTTATTCCTTTTATTATTTACAGTACTGTGTATTAAAATAATTGTTTATTTAATACATGAATTGAGGAATATATTTTTAATTGTTCAATTTATATTGTTTAAATATAAATTGCTTGATGCCTAGACCTAAGAATAATTAACAATACCATATATACTGGTGTGTTTACAGTAATATCTAAGAATGCAATGTCGGGGAAAGTTTTGGCAAGGAAAGTCTTGGGATTTAAGTGTGTCCGGTGTGACCCCCCTCACTTTCCTGGGAGCTCATCTGCTTGCACCTTGGAAAATGCTGTTTACCCCATTTAAGTATTGATTTGTTATATTCCTGGGGCTATTAAGGGGGCATCTATAAAGTTGTTAGATGTTAATGAAGTAGCAATTATCATGATAATTTTGGGAGAGCCACAGCATCCCAATTTTGAATGACAATTGCATCAAGATTACACACACGTAATTATCATTATGATTTTGGGAAGCCACATCATCCCAAATTTTAATGATAATTACATCAGGATTACACGCATGAACCTCATAAAGATTTATTAGATGTTCATGAATTACAGCATGATTATTATGATTTTGGGAGAGCCACAGCATCTCGATTTTATAATAATTGCATAAAGATCGTACACGTGAACTTCATATAGAAAAATTAACATCGTCTTGTAATTAATTCATAAATTTAATTACTTATCCCCACAGGGAAGTTTTTATTTTTATGACTTAATTAGAATAAGATGACAAATTTAGTATTAAAAGTAAAATTTCTCTCGGTTGCCCACAGGTACGGAGAATTTTATTTATTAATATTTAAATTTGCTTTAGTCTTATTAATAAAGAGTAAATTTCATGCGCGATGCAACCTTTGCCCACAAGTAGGTTGAAATTTACTATTTAAATTGGCATTGGTTAATTTAAAATAAAGTTAATTCATAACATTAAAGTATTTATTTTATTTTTGGGTTATTGCAGCTATTCATATTACTCTACCTTGGTAGTTTATTCCAATACATTATGGTAATATTTTTCTGACTGAAAAATATTAATATGCTTTTTCATTTTGGGGTGTTAAAAATTTTGGTGCTCCGTGTGGACAAACCACCTACTCCCGCGGAATTAAGTACGCCACGTGAGATTATTAAGCATGAACGGTGGGAGTGATTTAATCACTTAAGTTAGATGTTCATGAAATCTCATGTCACTAAAGTCATCAGGGATTTATTCCTCAATGTTTTAAAGCCAAAGTTTTATAAAGGTTGTTTATGAACATTTAGTAAGTTCAAACAAAACTTGGCCAGAACCCTAATAGAAAAAGCTTTAAAGACAAACCTTTTACAGTTTCTAAAGTGTTTATAATCTCATTATGGGAATGAAGGATATTATAGCTTAGCCTAAGTCCCTAAAGATTGAGATTTTTGAGTAATTGTTGGTCTATTTCATTTTTTGAATTCTCTCTTCTAAGTATAGAATTTTATCTTTTAATACACATAAGGATAAATGGTTAGTAAGTGAACTTCTAACCATGTGTGTTCAATAGAATCTATAAAGTGTTCACATGATTACTCATGTTAAGGGAAAGACCGATAAATGCAATCATGCCTAACACTTAAAGCATGAGAATAAGGTGCCAATAAAGTATTATGGCAATCAAGATACCTATTTCTCATGCAATAAGGAAAATTAAGGGCATATAAAGAAAGATTGCGTGAAGTATGAGAAATGACTTAAAATAAAGATAATCTCATATATCTAGTATGTCGTGAATCTCTTTTAGTGACTCATTCAAATATGTTGGGGATTGATTATGGTTTAACAATCCACGTTGTCAACACAAATGCAGAGTTTTTTTTTTTTTTTTTTTAAGTGAATAGCCGGTGTTTATAATTTGAGGTTGTTGGGATCTATAGGTTAATTTTGAAATTTAGTTATATTTTTAGAAATTTATTTTCTGGTTTGGCTTGTTAAAAATTTCAATTTTATTTTAAATTGAAATTTTTCTTATTTTTGGTGGAATATTGGTTGGGGTTTATTTAAAGCCTATTTAAAATTGACCTACATCCCAACTTTTGAAACAAAATTATTTGTTTGTCTCTGCGTACTAATGTTGACGTAAAGTAGAATCTTTGAGAATTTAAAAATGCTCTGGTTATGGCTTTGGAGATTGAAATATATCTCCATACAGTAAATAAAAGTCGGTAATTTACTGACTTTGGTTCTTGTGTGGATTGCATAAGGAAAAACATACCAACAAGACCACTAGAGGTGCCAAAGAGAGCCTTTTAAAATTATTGAGATCATGTACATTGAAAGGTGTTAACCTTTTCATACTCATTGCCTAAATGGTCAGATATATTTTTATCTCTTTTAATGATGACCATATAAAGCTGGGGTATTGAATGTTTTTAATACCTATAAGGAAGAAGATGAGAAACAACATGAAGATCATAAGATCTAATATAGGCATAGAGTATTAAGGTAGGTATACACAAAAGGGAAATGATTAGTAATACTAATCTGTTATTACCCTTATAGAGTAAAGCTTTGAAGACTGTTGTATATATGTTAAACATGATTCCATCTAAGGTTGTCCTTGAGACACCTTTTATGAAATAGATGGAAGCTAAGTTTAAATTATTTACACATGTAGGGTTGCCTTGCTAAAAAGGGATTTATAATCCTCGCCTAAGGAAATTAGATTCAAGGACAACCAACGGATCTTTTATAAGCTATCTAGTAAACTTTAAGGGGTTTTTATTATCCTTTACATAAGCCTAGAGTTGTTGATTGTAAAATTTATAGAGGATGCGGAACCTAGTGGGAGTGCTCATTCACACAAATTGGAATTTGAGGAAGCACTAGAGTTGGCCAAATCTCCTCCTCATAGAGGATGATTGATTGTATTCAGGGAAAATCAGATTGATTATCCTGAGCCACAATCACTTCTAGAACAACCAACTCATATAGAACAAGTTCAAAATCTATTCTCCCATTGCAAAATGCAGAGGAAGTAGAATTAAGAAAAATCCTATAGAATAAGGAGATCAACAATTCTTAGTAATTATGTTGTATATCTCCCAGAGTCTGATGTTGACATTGGACATAAAGATGATCCAAATTTGTTTTCACATGCTATGAGTGGAGAAAACTCCACATTGAGATTCAGTGCCATGAAGTAAGAGATAAGTCCATGGCTAAAAGGTCAAGCTAGACTCGTAGCCAATGGTTTTACTCATAAAGGAAGGCATTGATTATCGTGAAACATTCTCTCCAGTGCCTAAGAATGGTTCATCAAGATAATCATAGCATTAGTAGCTCATTTCTATCTAGAGCTACATCAAGTGGATGCGAAAACAACTTTTCTGAATGAGGATCTTAAATATGAGGTTTACATGAAACAATCAAAAAAGTTTTATAAATAACAGTCAGAAAGCTTGCAAATTAAAGAATTCTATTTATGGGCTGTGATAGATCTCTCAATGGTAATATACTTTTTACAAGGTTATTGTTTTATTGTTTATTGAAAACCTTGTTAATTAGTATATATACCTTAAGGTTAGTGGGAGTACAGTAATCTTTCTAGTCCTATATGTAGATATTATTTTTTGCAAGTGGTGATTTAGGTTTGCTACATAAAGTTAATTTCACAAAACTTTGAAATGAATGATTTGGGTGAAACCTCTTATGTCTTTTGACATAGAGATTCGCAGAGACATAAAGAATATTAACATTGTCTCGGAAGGCCTACATTGAAAAAGTTTTGGGAAGATTTAGAATGAAGGATTATGTACCTTCAGTAGCAATTAAGAGGGACCAATTAAATACAGATTAATGTCCCAAAAGGTATTGGAATAAGGGCAGATGAAAAGTTTTAAGCGTCTGCATTATACATAACCATATGACTGACAATAAGTATATTGAGTCAATAAAGTGCTGCATATAAAGTCTTGCAGTATGTGCAAGAAACCAAGAAGTACAACTTAACCTAAGGATACACTTTTCATTTGAAGGTGGTTCGTTGTTTTGCTGATTGTGTAGATAGTAGAAAGTCTACTTTAGGGTATATATCTTTTATTGAGAGATATATCTTAAAAATGCAGTATGCAGACTATGGTTGCTACGTCTACCAAGAAAGCTAAAATTCTAGCGTGCTATGAATTTAGTACACAGGCATGATGGATGAGACATTTTGTTGAAAGTCTCAATATTGTCAATTTCACAGTTAGACCATAAAGATACTCTGCGGTAATTTTACTATAATCTTCTTTTATAAGAATAAAGAGTAGAAACAGAAGTTAATCGACATCAAATATCTCAGTACGAGAGATAACATTAAGAGACAAAAATGGTCTATTGAGCATATAAGTACTGAATTAATGATTGCGGATCCCATGACTTAAAGTTTACCGGTAAAGAAAAAATAAAGTCATGCGGAATATATGAGACTCATTAATTCATTTTCCCTTGGTTTGTCTCTTTTTGGTCTATAGACATAAAGTTATGATAATAAAGATTTTGTGCACATTTGTTATTTTATCCATGAGGATAAATAAAGTTGGACCCGAATGACTTATAGGAAGTTCATTCATAAAGCTTGATTATCCATAAGGTACTCATGTAAGGAGTGTTTTACATTGTGATACATGGAAGGGACGACCTACTTTTATAATGGTTTTACCGCCATGATTCGTGTGAAACATTTCTTAACTGAGTTGGAGGATTCCATAAAATGATTGGCCAAAACTAAAGAACCTAATACCATATGGTCATGTGTTATAAAGTCCAAGTGGGAGAATGTAATATTCCTTTTTTGTTGTGGCCTTTATATCACATTTACGGTGTTTGCTATGTTTATTATTTTTTAATAAACATATACGGTATTATGATTATTTCTATTAATTTAGATTACCGTAAATATGGAATCGGTATTATGGTTATTTCTATTAATTTAGATTACCGTACATATGGAATCGGTTAATTGATTTTAAAAATCAATTAACAATATTGTTTCCTTGATGGAAGGAAACAATACGGTGTTTACCATTTGAGGGTCCCTAACCTAGCCTATAAATAGAGTGCCTGTGTACACCATCAGTACAACCATCAAGCAATAGGCATAGGTTAGAAGATCCCTCAAATAATCTTTTCTTGTTCTTCAGATGGATCGTTGAAACGCTTGAGCAAATATAGCTAGAGGTAAGCTTGAATCCTGTTTTATTTGTTTTCCGCTGCGCATGTTAGTTTAAGCAATATGTTGATCATTTCTAACACAGTTGCCCCTGTGTCAATTATCCAAGGTGTACGATATGAATTAAAAAATGAAGGTTTTGGATGAGAAGCTGAAAAAAATACTGAATACCTAGGATTAAAATTGAAAAGATAAGTACTAGGACCTAGCACTTAAGAGGAGGTGAAGGTTGAAGGTGCAGAGGAAGATGCATGAATACTACCTGCCATGTTTGTAGATGAAGAAGTATGGAAGACAGCAAATTGATGTTGTAGAAGGGATAGAAGTTGCTGACATTGATCTGGAGTAATGGTCAGCTGAAGTGCAACTTGTGAAACTTCATTCTGCTGAGTGGAAATGAAGAATCACCACTAGTATCTTGTACATGATTGGCAGAGTGTACAAAAGGTTTCTTGATGTTCTTAGTGAACTTGAAGCCTGGAGGAAAACCGTGAAGACGGTAACATTTTTCAACAGTATGGCCTAGAACACCACAGTGAGAACAAATAGGCTTCTCCTTGCGATAAGACTATTTAGGAGGCCGAGCCATTGAAGCATCAGACCTTGTCATGAAAGCAGCAGACTCAAGACCAAAAGATTGTGTTTTGAGAGAAATTTCTTGTTGCTTCTCTTCTTGGATAACTAAAGAGAAGACTTTGTTGACAGAAGGCAACAACTCCATGAGGAGGATTTGTCCACGAATAGCTGCAAAAGACTCGTTAAGTCCCATAAGAAATTGGTATACGTACTCCTGATGGTAGTGTTTGACCACGACCTTCATTTCTCCACAGGAACATTGAGGAATCGGCCGATAGTTACAAAGCTCATCCCATAGTGACTTAAGCTGAGTAAAATAAGAACTTACAGAGCAATTTTGCTGTGCAAGGGCTGAAATTGATTTTTGAAGTTGAAAAACTCGAGGACCATTCTTCTGAGAAAATCTTTCCTTAAGGTCGAGCCACATCTCTCGACATGTATCAATGTAAATCATGCTAGCGACGATTTCTTTGGAAACGGAGTTGAGAATCCAGGCCAAGATCATATTGTTGCAGCGCAGCCAAGCATGGTGCTCAACTCCAATCTCGATCGAAGGTTGAGGAAGAGATCCATCAACAAACGCCAATTTATTCTTGGCAGTGAAAGCCATAAGCATCGAACGGCTCCAGGTGTTGTAATTCTCATCGGTTAATGTCTGAGAAACAAGAACCGTGTCCGGACTCTCACCGTGCAGCAAGAAAAACGGACTTGCATGATTGCTGAAAAAAGAATGATTAATGGTGAGTTCGAGTGGCAGAGTCCAGACTCATGTTTTTCTGATCCTTCGATAAAAGGATTCATTCTCTTCATAAAAAATAGGAGGTAGAACTAATAAATATTTCTTTTTCGATTCATCCCTGGAGTTGAATACCTTATTCAATAATTGTTTTTGATCCAATCTGCAAGAATCAATAGAAAAAGTAAATCCCTTATAATACGCCAGATCCGGCTAGGTTATTGATAGAGTGAATATATCCGCCATTTCTTGAAATGTCTCTTCTGATTCAAAATCGTGGTGTAACGTGTATCCCCCCTGTTCCGGTCACGAAATAGATGAAATAAATCAAAAAATGGATTTTTGTTCAAGAATGAAATCTTATTGGAACTATCCATATCCAGTTCATCATTTGGAACCATATCACATCGGGGATTTGATGAAATAGGATGAATTGAGACGGTATTTTGTAAATAAGTAATTCTCTTGAATATATTAACTATTTCTTTATTTTCGATCGCCTAGAAGGAATAAAAGAAACATCTTGTTCTTTCTTCAACAATTTATGAAGAAGGAAATTGAGAAGAACTAGGGATTTCAGTCGCCATGGTTATAGGCTCTGATACCATATCAAGTTTCACACAGTATTGAGGGAAAAATTGATATTATTACTAGAATGAGTAAAGTAAGTACAGAAGATGTCAGCTTACATATATATATACGAACGAATGAAAGCTAACTAAAGAAACTAAATCAGTTACAACTCAACAAATAGAGTAACAGATTAACTAAAGCTATCTAACTACTTTAGCTATACAGAAAAAAAATACTCTTTTCTATCTCTAATAGATTCTACTGATTGGCTGAATTTCAATCCAAGAATCACAGCTAAGGAGTCCCTTCAAGAATTACGTTGTTAATCTTCTATTTTAAGGTAGTGTTGATAGCAAGTAGTTCAACAATGGACATAAGTTTCTTCTTAAATGGGTTGAAGGAAAAATTTTCAACTCTGTCTATAAAACTGTCATGAGTTCTATGAGCATGCAAGAAGCATGTGATTTTTTAATAGAACTGTTAAAAAAATATGTGCTTCTCACGTGCTAATTAAAAAATAATATGTTTTCACATGCTAAGAGACACATGGCAATTTTATAAACTAGCAACTTGGAGGAAATTCCTGCCAAACAGCAGTAGCTTCTCCCATCAGTAGGCTCATAAAGGAAATTAAAAGTATGGGTGAAATAACTGCCCTCTAATAACCGTCCGCTAATCGCTAACTGTACAACTGCAAAACCATTAAAACCGCTAATCGCTAATCGCAAACCGCCCTACTGGGGTGGTTAGCGGTTATATATATTATATATTTTTACATAAACGATAAAGTATTAATTAACAAAATGCATAGCCCATTCTTATCTTCAAGCTCTTACAGCTGGAGCTAGCTGTAATCTCATTTCCCACACATGTTTGGACTGCTCGTTGACCACAGTTGTCTCGCATTGCTCATCTCATGACTTATCTGCTAGATTGCTACCACATATTGTCATCCTTCTTACCCTTCCTTCCCTATGCTATGCAATGGTCATTTTCTTCATTCCTTATGATATGCACCTTTAACCATTACAAAAGTCATATGCGAGAACTGCAACTTCATGATGTTCTCATCGTCCTTATCTGTCGAGGGATTCTACTTGCTCAAGAGGTTCCCTATTCCCTAAGGTATATCTTTTTTTTGAATGAATCTTTCAACATCTGAAATAAATATATTTTTGCCATTTTTTTATTGATTCCCATCCCATCAAATAAATCGATCATTCAATATTCTCTCATCTACAGCCTTCTCATGTTATTTCTTTTCGCCCTAGCAAGTTCATTTTTTTTTTAAAAAAAATAAAAGCGGTTATTAAGTAACCGCTAACTGCCCGCTAACCGCTAGGCCGTTACAGTTTTCACTTTTGGCCAATAACCGCTAACCTCAACTGCATTTTCAGCCCTAATCAAAAGACATAAAACAAAAACACAAATAAATAAAAACAGTCCTAAATCACTAGAGAAATATTTGTAAAAATCCTCAACTTTTTTGTTGCTGTTGGATGAATAAAAAATCTATAACTTTTTAATAAGATTAATAATACATACTACACATTCATTCAACTAGATTAATTGTTAAAAAAAATGATAATTTCAAGAGCTGATAGGTACAGTCAAATTAGTTGAGTGAAATCGAGCTAAAATGAAGGTGCAGTATACACATTACTTTTTTCATACACTAAGGGTCTGTTTGAGTTTACGAATTCAAAAAGTGCGATTTAAAATAACGATTTTAAAATGTGCGATTTGAAAAAAGTGATTTTTAAAAACGCAGTTAAGCGTTTGCCAAAATCGTAGTTTAGCCTTTAAAATCACAAATTAGCCTTTAAAATTATGCGTTTTTAAAAAAGCACAATCTTATCTGCAATTTGAAAAAATAGATTTTTCTACGTTTTCAAATCGCAATTTTTAAAAACGCAGTTCTTAAACAATTTATATTCTCCGATTTAGTTTAAAATCGCATTTAGTGTCTACGAAATCGCTATCCCAAACGCACCATAATAATATTGAACATATTACTATATGACTGTCATATAATTATAATGACGTGACAGTAAAAATCAATCTTTAATTTTTTTTTTTACAACTGCAGATCCAATAACTAATTTTTACTGTTAAATCATCAAATTGTATGGGAGACAGTCATGTACTAATTTACAGTCTGCTAAATAACATATATATATATAATTTTTTTTTTTCCTTTCATAATATAATATGACAAGTATACTCGCTTGGTCTTTGGTGGGTGAGACAAAGATGAATCAAATGGTTTTGGTTTCGTCTCGTTCACGTTCAACTGCAAGAGGACCACACATCCACGCGTCACATCCTTGTGAAAGTAGGTCACGAGCCCAAGAGCCATTATTCACAATCCCGCGCCCGCAGCCCTGACTCGCTCTTTCAAACCCCACCCTCCCCTCCACTCCCTCCATTTCTTTCCCGCCTCTCTCACCCCTCGTTAAAAAGCCCCAACACCCAACTCCCTCACAAACCCTATCTCTCTGAAAACCCTAAAGTCCCACCCAACTCCCTCTCATTGCACGCCATGAACCGCAGGCTCAGAGCCTCTACCAACTCCTTCTCCTCCTCTCCCAACCGGAACGAGCCGTTCCACCGGTACCTTAAGCCCGGAGCTCTCGCCCAAATCCGTGACTCGCGAATCAGCGCCCGGACTCACCGTGTCAACTCTTTCCACTCGCTCTACGCATCGTTTCAGATCTCTCTCCACCGCGCGACCCCGCCGTCATCTCCATCGTCGAACGCCGGCGGTCAACAGCAGCCTCCGGTCAACGCGATCGACGGCGTGCCCTGCTTTGCGGGGAGGATCTACGGGCCGCGATGCCCGCAGAGGAAGAGGCTCGCGGCGGCCAAGTCCGTGCTGTTCCTGAGCCCGAGCCCGGTCCCGGACTCGCCCGATCCGGTGGTGGACGCGTTCAGTAATGACATTCTTGTAGCGCATTGAAATGGAATAGGTCGATTTTTAGTTCTTCAATCTGTGGAAATTGCTGAGGAGTTTTCATGTTGTAGAGCGGTTTCTATTTGTAGTTCGTGGCACTTTTATGAACAATGTGCACAAAAAATTGCTTAGATAGAACTGAAATTAATAATAAATTCATAAAAAAATTTCCAATTTTAGATCTATTGTTGCAGATCCTGATTTCACTGTGGTTATATTCTGAGTTCTTGAAGCGCTAATTGTTGTTATTTATGAATGAGCTCAATGTTGATTCTGATAGTTTATTAGTTTAGTAATTTTGACTGATTTTTACTATAATTGCAAGTAGAGAGGCTTTGATTGCGAAAAACAATTGGTTCTCAATGTAATGCTGGAAAGGGAAGACTTTGAGTTGACTTGGTTTGGGCCTTCCCAATATGCTATTTACCTAATGATCGAGTTAAATGCATTATTCGGTAACGAGATAATTTTCTAAACATGCTTTGTTGGCCTTGCTTTGCTTGTTTAGTGTTGTTGTTTCGGAATTTTCAGCCTGCTTATTGATTTAAGCATCTCGACATGTTTGCTTTGGGACTGGAGTTCTCTTTGGGGTATGATAAGAAGAGAGTTCTTATGGTGCCAAGCATTAATGGCCTATGCTGATTGTGATTAACAGGTTAGTTTTGCGTTCATGTCTAGAGATATATCTTGTTTTTTAGTGAGGCGAAACCATTTCAGCGCTCAGTCTACTGTTGCATTTGGTTTTGAGATAGTGGTGAGCAATGTTGGACTTGGAAACCACAGGTGAGATTGACACCCTTGTCCAATAGACACGATGAACTTCATAACACAAGTTGTATATTATCAAGTTGTTGTCATGCTTTAACTTCTCAAGCTATTTTGAAGTTGATGTTGTGTGTGTGTGTTTTAGCAGTTGGCAACTCTATTTTAGATACATGAAGTAGGAAGCTAGTAGTGATATAGTAGGCTTTTAAACTTGACATGGCTTGATTATGTTGATGGTCTTGCATTCATAGATTGCTGTTAGGACTTTGGAGTTTGTCTTGTAAAGATTGAGTCCATATTAACAGCGTATCAGATATGCTTTTTAGCTTCATGCTTTGCATTGCATTTTAGTTTTAATCTCAGCATACATCATTTCTGTAGTTTCAAACTTCATTCAAATTGAAAATTCCATTTGTTGAGTAATGCTCAGCTAGTTTTACGTCAAGGTTTAGTATTCTTTTTGGAGGAATTTGGTATACATTAGTTTCTGTTTATCATCAAATGGTTGTATAGTTGATGAAGTTCAGTTAAAACAGTGGATGGCAGCATCATATGAGTACTTGATTTCTTTGTGCTTTTGGGATCATGTCGTGTTCCCAATGGTTTTGTAGCTTACTTTTACTTCTCTCATTTGGGGGAGGTTCGGGTTAACCCACTGTGTGTGTAGGATTTGTAGCACTTCTCTCCCTTGCTATCTAGAGTTGCAGTTATGTGTATCGTTTTGAGAAACATGCTAAAGAAAACTTTTGAGAAGGTAGGTAACCTAGATATAGGGGGTATGATGAAGAGTAGGTGAATTTGGAATGTTGCCCATTTGTTTTCGTAAAGGAAGGAATCTTGAATTTCAATGCATGGTGTTATGGATGAGACTAATTAGGAAACTCAAGCATTTGCCAAATCCACAAAAACTATGCTTAAACAGTGTACTTAAACTTGTTTCACTCTGAGCTCACTCCAACCTTCTCATTTTCAAAAGGCTAATAATCTACCTGGCTTGGCTTATGTACTCGATTATTCTAGGTATTTACTTTATAAACATGAATAGCCTAATAATTGATTTGGTTCAATTATTTGCTTGAGCATGCTTTATTTCTATATCTTTTTCATGCATTTTACACCTCTTCTTTTTAGCTTTGATGAATAATCTAGAGGTGAATCATGTTTCTGAGAATATAGGAAAAGCATATTGAAGAGAATAAGCAAAAATAATTTGACCATGTCCCTGTAGACTCTGTACATGGCTCTAGTGGTTCTTCAACTATTAACAGACATTAACAGGCATACGTACATTTCTGACTTGATGTTCAATAGCTCGAAAATTTTGCTTATCAAACAAAGTTTTATTTATTTATTTATTCATTGTACTTCAAGATATGCCCCACAAGAATGATGTGCCCTAATGGGTCTCCCTTTCAGTTCAATTGACATAAGTTGTTGCATATAATATTATTATTGCCACATTCTTGGTTAGGCATTTCAAAAGCTCTTGTTGAAGAAAAATATCTTTATTTATTCTATTTATTGAAAACTGTTGCGGAAGAATCATACAAATACTCGATGAAACCTGTTTGCTGGGGTAAAATCTGTTGGAGGATGGTATCTCAAAGTCAAGGATTTTGCAATTATGTCCCTGTCTTTCTTATTTTCCTTCGTCCACCCCCCTTGGTAAAGGATGAAGATTCTTAAATTTTGTTGGATGGTAAATCAGAGAGTCTCTACGGGGCTCATTTGTTCGAACAAATTTTGGATAGTTCGCTTACATGTTCAGGTAAGTAAATTCCATAAAAATTCTCATATTTACTGTCTACATTATTAGCGATTGAGTTGTATCAGTTATGTCGACAGGAGTTTAAGCCCATTCAAGTTGATTGTGTGGTCCATTGGACTCAAATTCAATGTCTCACTTGCAACCAACACCATCAAGTCCACACAGAGAGAGACACATAAAGAGGTCGTCACTCGTCATCTACTTCTCACATTAATTATGTTCTTAATATATCAACAATGTCGATAGATTTATTTATTTAGACCTTTGTGTATATGAGTGTTTACATGTAAAAAGTTAAAAAAATTTATTGCATGAAAATACAGTTAAAACAGGGATTTAATTCGGTTGAAATGGACAACTAATATAGATTCAAAGGTTTTTTTTTTTAAAAAAAATCATTCAAATTTAGAATGTGTTTAGGTCAAATGCGCATTTTTAAACATTTTGTGGAGTTTGGGAGTTCTTTTGGAAAAAAAAATGGTAAGGGATACATTTTTAAAAAGGAAAAAAATTATATTTAGTCTTTAGGTTTTGCACAAATTTTAATAGGCCATCTGTCACTTTTTTCCTCAAAATTAATAGTTTGTCATATTTCATGTGTCTTAATTGACAGATCAACGTCCATATCAAAACCTAATATCAATGCCACATCATTAAAAACCAAGTCATCTATAGAAAAGAAGAAGAAGAAGAAGATCAAACTCTAAAAACAAAAACCATATTTTCAAAAAACAAAAAAACAATTATCTTCTTTGTCATCCTAATCATTTAGATTTATTAATATTAAATGGAAAACCGTTAACTTTGAAACTGACATGAACATTTACATGGTATTAAGTGCTAACATGAACTCTACAATGTTAAATGAAACACATGTGACAAATAAAAAATCGGTAATAGATCAATTTGAAACTTGAGCAAAATTTAAGGACCTTATTTTTTAAATTGAAAATTTAAAGACTAAATTCAAATCAGATGAAAATTTATGGGCTGAATATGATTTTCCCCTTTTAGAAACAGCACTCTATTTAATTAAGTTTTTAAAAATCACATTT
>JAJPGS010001734.1:0-29808 GCA_028654335.1 Alnus rubra
CGTCTTGTGCGTTTTCTCTTTGGATTCTTCCGTGTTTCTCTCATGTGCACTTGTCTTTTTGCTATTACTCTCCACTCCAGGTATGATTTTCTCCCTTTTTACTGAATTCTATAAGGTTTATGCTTAAAATAGTTATTTTTTAGGGATTAATTATTTTTGGGTCTATGTGAGTTTTAACTGCCTTATTTGCTCATATTCTCTATTGTTGGGTTGAGAATAGATTTTATCTATTGTGGTTATTTTTTTATGATTGTAATTTTGGGACAGTCCATTTTACAACTATCATAATGCCCAAATTTTTTTGGACTAACAGGATTTAATGATTTCATTTTGTTGTGGAATATTGCTTTTGTTTTAGTTCAAGAAATATGTCTTCAGATGATCTCCACCCCATGTCAGGCAAAGAATTGAAGAATCAGTTGCTGACAGGTGTCTCCGCATGAAAAAGCGGCAAGTCCTTTCATAGCGGGATCTTTTCCACGTTGATCTAAGGGATCCCAGTCCTTCTCCCCTATTGGCCAGATGCTTCTGGAGAATCAGTGGAAGTATCTCTACAATTGTGCCTGCCCGGCTTTTTCCAGATTGGTGTGGGAATTCTATGGCCACATGATCATCATTCAGGATGATGACAAATGATAAGTCTTGAATTACTCGATTCAAGACCCCTTAATTTACATTTGTTAGACCTAGTTTGTGTTGTATATATAACGTTTGTTTGTAGTTTTGTTTTATGTCTTATTTTCAGGTCTTAGTTGAAATCTAGTTCAAAACACTTAAATTAGACCTGAAAATACATCAAGGGCAATTTGGTCATTTCAGAGGTCGAGGCTAATCCTGAAAAGATGAAAAATTGACCAAGGGCAAATCGATCAATCAATTATTTCTTCAAAAGAATCGATCGATCGCATTATCAGTCAAAGAAAATCGATCGATCCAAAGTCGATCGATCGATTATTTATGCAGCCACGAAGTCGATCGATTGAACCTGGATATTTTCCGAGAAAATCTTCGGATGTCGACATGCTTTGTGTGGATGAAATTAATCCAATTTAGGTGGTTCACAGATGATGTCGACACTATTATGTGCGGTCAAAAATCGATCTTTGATGTCAACTTTGTAAATTAAATCTCTATATATATGAGATTAGGATTTAGGGTTTAAACATGTATCTTTTGGGGATTTCGGATTTGTTCAGGTGTATCAACTTAATTTCTTGTATTTTTAGTTTCCTTTGATGCTACTCTCTGTACCGAAATCCAGAGAGCTTAATCCTTGTTGTTCTTCCTTTAAATTTCATGTTCTAGCTTAGTTTTGTATTTTCTTTTCTTATCTTTCTTGTAATCCGAATTTCTTAAGTTTTAATCTACTGTTTTAGTTCATTTTCTTCTTGTTCCTTTACTGTTTTCATTAATTTCATGCTTAGATTAGATTAAATTATGTTTAGCTAAATTAGTTCTTAGGATTTGATCAAAATCCTCTCCAAAAACCATGAAGTGTTCTTGATGTTCTTAGGATTTTCTATATATGTTTAATGATTGTGAAGGGCTAGAGGATCTCAAAACCCATGCTAAAAGGTTTTGTTTTCAAGATTCCAATCTACTTATTCATGAAAAAGAGTTGAACTTGTCTATTATGAGTTTTCTTAGATTTCTTGAATAAAATCAACGTTCTTGAAAGAGAACGATGTCTTTTGCAATGATTCCATTTGACATGATGTGTGTTTACCTATTAGAGTTACCTTATAGGGTATGCTAGGGAACACCGGTCATTTCATACCTTTGGTAGTATAAAATGTCTTTTCATTGTAGTTTAATCTTTACATGGAATAGATCGGTGTGAAACTAGATACCTTATCAATTATGGCCTAATTAGGGTGTTCATGCATTGTGTATGCTTATTAAGATGTGTTATAGAGTAAGTTAGGGAGCATTAATCACTTCACACCTTTGGTAGTGTAAACGTTTTTCAATTGTAGCTTAAATCTTTATGTGGAGTTGTTTAATGTAAAACTAGGTGCTTTATGATTACGTCTTAACTAAAGTAATTTTATGTCGAGGTCGTCGTAATGGTTGACGCCCATTACGCGCTCATATCATGCATGTTAGGAAGATCCATATAGACTTTAAGCATTTCATTGGTTGATGATTGAATAAGATCAATACCCTAAGTTTCCTTTTAAATTTATTTTCATTTTCCGCTTTCATTTCTTCACCTTATTTGTTGTAGCTTCAATTCTACAACCGTTACTTTTATTTTTATTTTTTTTAAGTTAAGTTAAATACGCTCTTTAAGTATCCCGTTACGTAAAACAACCCTCAATCTCTGTGGTTCGATAACCCTTACTATAGTACAATTGATTCGTACTATTGCGAGTGGTAAAACATATAAATTTAAAATCCATGTATCATGTCGTTGAGACACGTACCAACAAAGGACTGATCATATAGACTACTGTCAGAGGACAGACGATTCAGATTGATCCACAACTTATTAGTGTTGTGATCGAGGTACCTGTACTACCAGTCTCAGGAGTTCCTTTTCCTCCAGGTGTTGAGGCTCCTAGCATAGACTTTCTGCATGATTTATTTGGTACGAGACCACAGAGAGGAGAAGTCACACTCTCAGATCAATATTGGGGCTTTTGCTCCTATGCACCGGTTCTTGGCAAAGGTAGTTGTAACCAACTTTTGGCCTCAAGCTCGTCGGAGTGAGCTTACTCTCAAGAAGGCCACCCTTCTCTATGCCATTGTGATGAGGACTCCTTTCTGCTTGTGCAAATACATTTTGCACACTATGTCCAAGGTTCGTGATGAGAAGAATACCAGGCTGTCTTTTGGGTGTTTGATCACTCAAATCCGTCTTCAGGTCGTGACTGATATTTTAGAATCTGAGCCCAGATCACGGATTCCAGATCCTCTTGGCATACAAATACTCATGAAGTCCAATGCGCAGTTGTGGCATGAGGCTCAAGGCGATGTTCCTCAACCTCCACCAGTTACCCCCACAGCAGTTGTATCATCATCACCGGCCGTGCCTCTCTCTTTCGACATTCAAGCTACTTTTGCTTAGCTTATGTCTTCTACGGGAGCTCTTCAGCGGAAAGTTAATCTTATAGGGGAGCGTGTCGAGCAGAGTCAGGTCGACATACGGGAGTGTCTAAAGTATCATCACCCGAAGTCTAATGATGATGATGACTGAGTGTTTTATTACTCTTTTGGAGTTTTTATTTTATAGTTTTACGAACAATTTATAGTTTTATGAGACTTTGTGTATCCTTTATAAATACCTATGGTTTTTCTTTATACTCTATTTACCCTTTGTCCTTTTGTGACAAAAAGGGGGAGTATTTTTTTGTTTTTGGACCGAAAATGTATTTTCAAACCGGTTAAGTGTTTTTTGTCTCAGAATGACTAAAATGGGAGTTTGTTAGTATTTTATGTTGGCTACATTCTGGATGACAAAAACACTTTATGTAATGGTTGCAATTTAAACAGGATGATCGTTTTATATTTAGAGTCTTCATGAAATATGGACAGTGTTCATTTCAAGTCATGTGATTGATCACAAGTTTCTAGAAGATGTCCATGAAGATTCCATACAGTTTCGTAGTCAAAATAGCCGGTTCCTGTGCAATCGTCCAGACGGGCCTTTAAAGGCTTTCGAACGCCCCGCAGTGTCTAGAAGCTTCCGCGTTGAAGACGTCCGGACGTCAAAGCAACACCGTCCGGACGCTAGGTCAAGCTTCTCCAATTTCTACACGGAGTTGGATTTCAGTCGACACTGTTTGGGAAGTCTCTACAAGACGTCCGAATGACGTGGCAACACGTCTGGACGCTGTCCAGCATTTCAGAATATTCTAGACTTCCTTTTCAAGTGCGGAAAGGAGTTACAGCGAAGACCGTCCCGACGCTCGGCCAAGCTGTTCGGACGTGGACCTGTTATCAAAAGAATTGCACTATTTTGAAAGGCGGTCACAGAAGACCGTCCGGACGAGGCTAACTTTCGTCTGGACGCTCGATAGCCAGAGTTCAAATTTGAGCAGATTTAAGATTTCTGTAAGCCTATAAATAGAGGGCTTGTAATTTGTATGAATTCTGTATCGAATTCCATAGTGCTTAGAAAGGGTGTTTATGGAGAATTGAAGATCCACTAGCTCTCTAGCCGTTGCCGGTGGTTGCTCAACAGTTCGTGTGAAGTCTATCTTAGGGTCGGCCTTAAGGTAAAGGAATCCATTAAAGACCCCTTCAAGTAGGAGATTTGGTTGTGAAGCGTTCACGATGGGCTTCGTGTTATAGTTAAAGGTATGACTACTGCAATGGGTTTTGTGAGTACGAGTGCTTTGTAACTTGCTTTGTTTTTGGATAGTGAAGTTTCTGGGTTTGAGTGCCCCAGAGTGGTTTTTCTCTTCACAGAGTTTTCACTTCGTCAACAAATACCTTGTCTTCTTTAAATTCCGCATTTAAGATATTTTGTTGAACACAAACATACGCTTGGTTCTTTTATAAGTCAATATTTATTTTCAATTTAGATAGATTTTAATAAAAAAAAAAATTGGAGATGTTACACCTATGGTTCTACAGGACGCGCAAACCCTAACGTGAAGGGGTTATGAGCATAGATAGGTCATATCAAACATAATTATGACCTTATATAAATATATATTATGTAATGCATCATCACGATTGTTATTTTTTTTATTTTTTATTTTTTGTCTTATTGCAAAGATTATAAACTAATGCCATTGGTGTTTTCTTTTGACTTACATTAAAATAGGGTTCACAACATTATTGTGTTTTAATTATGCATTTTACTCTCTTCTTCTATTTTTTTTTTCTTCTCAAAAGACTAATTTCCCACTATCTCCTAAATAACCCATAAAATTACCAACCCTTTTTCATTTAAATTACTAAATTATTTTCATGATTAATATCTCAGTTAAGTAAATATCTTGGCTTCATATCGAAAATAGATGAGTTGCTATGTGTGAAAATTTAGCTTAATTATAACATACTTTGAGGAGTAATGCTAGAAGTCCTCCTTATGTCCCTTTTGTGTCCCTTCAAAACTGATGTGGATTCAAAATTACAATTGGATCAAAATTCAATAGTGATATATCCCAAATCTAATTGTAATTTTAAAGCCACATCAATTTTAGAGAGGCACAAAATGGACA
Organism: Alnus rubra; assembly: GCA_028654335.1. Taxonomy (NCBI): domain Eukaryota; kingdom Viridiplantae; phylum Streptophyta; class Magnoliopsida; order Fagales; family Betulaceae; genus Alnus; species Alnus rubra. The sequence goes on from JAJPGS010001734.1 coordinate 5,175, forward strand.
AAATGAGAACTTCTAGCATTACTTGTTAACGCCAGTGAAATTGTAGTTTATCCTCCTGTGATATAAGCCAGTGCAATGTTTGATATCAAATCAAATATTCTATAGATTTTACTATAAATGTATGTGGTCAATGGTATTGCCTTGCAAAGACAAATCTTAATTCAATCTCTGTAAAAACACTTTACTATTTTGTACCTTATTTTCTTTCATATGTTAATCAGTGAACTGCTTAAAAACGGATTATATATTTGTTTTGGTCCTAACTTCTAATATGTGATAAATTAGGATCTAAGTTCTTTTATTTTGATAATTAATGATTTTAGTTTTTGCCATTTAACAAAGGTCATTAACTTTTTGTTATGATATGGACGTGAGATGGAGGATATGGGCGTGTTATGGAAAAGTGTAGTGAGTCTATGTCTATTTCATTATATGTAGTTAGGAGTCTTTCTCTAAGAAGGTTAAGATATATGCAGTATGTTATCATTATCTGCAGAGTTATGTTATTGCTTTCTATTAGGTTAGTTATTGATTTCTATTGGATTAGTTTGAGTCCTATGTTAATGCTTTCTAATAGATAGGTTTGAGTGGATGTTTATCCACACTTGTTGAGTCGTGATAGGAGTGTTCCGAGTTGTGGATCAATCCTACGAAGGTCATGTCATCTATTTAAAGAGATGAACTCTTGAATAATAAGGGATAAAAAAGAATTAACCAAAACTTTGTGTTTGACAAAGAGTCCTAGGATCCTCTAATTTCCTACCGCTAGTTTCCCCAAATTAGCAAAATAGATAAGAACAAAAAGCAGGATTCTGCTCCTATTCTTCCCAAAGGTCGAGTTACTAGATTCATTACGAATTCACGTAACAATTTGGTATCAGAGCCAGGTTCGTCTCCAATGGCCGATCCACGTATAGACAGATTGGAAGCTCAGCTTTCCAACATCCTGACCATGCTAGAGAAGCTGCTGAAGTATAATACAAATCAGGCCAAAACAGTGGCTGAGAATTCTAAAGGTGTGGAAGAAATCAACAACTTCTCATCCCAAAGGGGGAAAAATCCTAGAGACAATTTTACATCCAGAAATCGTGATAAGTCATTCCACCCTACGGAGAATAGTAGAATTGAGGAGAAATTCGATGAGCAAATGGAAGAGATAAAGCTAAAATTAGCTGAATCCCAAGTCCTAACCTCATCACCGCAGATCGTGTAACCTCCACCCACAGAGACCCCCCAAATTCCAACTCCACATTCGTTACAACCCAATTTCTTTTGAAGATCCCTTTGGCGATCTCACAAAGCTACAACAGACCGTATCTGTTAGGGAGTACCAACTACAGTTTGAACAACTCCTAAACTGTGTTGGAAGGATGTCTATTCCTAGTCGTCGCCGTTCACCAACAAAGATGCAAGATCATTGAGCCAACTGATTGTGTTTTAACTGTGACGATAAGTTCGTTCCAGGCCATCGAGCTCAGTTTTAGACTTTTAGTCAAGACTAAAATTGAAGAGGCTTGCTGGAGAGAAAGAAAAGTCACCTAAAGCACGTCCGTGACAGAAACGTTTAAAATTATTGGCCCTGCAAATGCAACGTGGAGAAGTGCAGTGTCATGCAAAAACAGTTTCCACAAGTTGTCCTTGAGGACAAGGACTGTCCTCGAGTTACTGGATTCATTCATCCTTTCTTAAAACAGTCCTTGTCCTCAGGGTCAACTTGTGGAAACTGTTGTTGCATGACACTGCACTTCTCCCACTTGCATCTGCAGGGCCAATAATTTTAAACATTTCCGTCGCAGACATGCTTTAGGTGACTTTTCTTTCTCTTCAGCAAGCCTCTTCAATTTTAATCTTGACTGAAACTGGGCTCGATGGCCTGGAACGAACTTGTCGTCATAGTTAAAACACAACCCTTTGGCTCGATAATCTTGCATCTTTGTTGGTGAACGGCGACGTCTAGGAATAGACATCCTTCCAACACAGTTTAGGAGTTGTTCAAACTGTAGTTGGTACTCCCTAACAGATTCGGTCTGTTGTAGCTTTGCGAGATCGCCAAAGGGATCTTAAAAAAAAATTGGGCCGTAACGAATGTGGAGTTGGAATTTGGGGGTCTCTGTAGGTGGAGTTGACACGATTTGCGCGATGAGGTGAGGACTTGAGATTCAGCTAATTTTAGATTTATCTCTTCCATTTGCTCATCGAATTTCTCCTCGATTCCACTATTCTTCGTAGGGTGGAATGACTTATCACTATTTCTGGATGTAGAATTGTCTCCAAGATTTTCCCCGCTTTGGGATAAGAAGTTGTTGATTTCTTCTACACCTTTGGAATTCTTGGCCACTGTTTTGGCATGATCTGTATTCTGCTTCAGCATCTTCTCTAGCATGGTCAGGATGCTAGAAAGCTGAGGATGCTGGAAAGTTGAGCTTCCAAACTGTCCATACGTGGATCGGCCATTGGAGAAGAACTTGGCTCTGATACTAAATTGTTACGTGAATGCGTAATGGATTTAGTAACTCGACCTTCGGGAAGAATAGGAGCAGAATCCTGCTTCTTGTTCTTACCTATTTTACTAATTTGGGAAAACTAGCAATAGGAAATTAGAGGATCCTAAGACTCTTTGTCAAATACAAGATTTGGGTTAATTCTTTTTTATCCCCCATTATTCAAGAGTTCATCTGTTTAAATAGATGACATGACCTTCGTAGGATTGATCCACAGCTCGGAACACTCCTATCACAACTCAACATGTGTGGATAAATATCCACTCAAACCTAGCTATTAGAAAGCATTAACATAGGACTCAAACTAATATAATAGAAAACAATAACAACTAACTTAATAGAAAGCAATAACATAACTCTGCAGATAATGATAACATACTGCATATATCTTAACCTTCTTAGAGAAAGACTCTTAACTATATATAATGAAATAGACCTAGACTCACTACATTTATCCATAACACGCCTATATCCTCCATCACACGTCCATATCATAACACTTTTAATGGAAGAAGTGCATGCCGTCTCCTTTTTCCATTTAAATCCAATTAAAGTTTTCCACGTGTATTAAGAGCCATGCCACTTATACGAATTATGCACCATTTTTTTATTTTTTAAATGAAAAGCACCCACAAGAGGGGGGGGGACCAAGATCCTCTCCAATTGAGAGGAACATGAGAGGAGTCGGTACTTTATACACATATGCATTTTTATAATTTCACATGGTGTGAAATTACAAAATGCCCATTGGGTATAAAGGACCGACTCATCTCCAGTTGAAAAATAAACTATAGGGGTGGTGGTGTGGTTTCACCTCCATTGCCCCTCTGTGGGTGGACCTACACCCCTCAAAGGGGCTTGCTAGGGGGTGGCTTCACCTTGCAACCCTATGCAGTGGTGAAGTCACCCCCCACTTTTTCCTTCAAGGAGGATGGAGCCACTCGTTATTAACTGCTTCTGCAAGGTTGGAAATTCACCCTTGTCCCCCTTTATGGAGGTGGAGTGGTGGAAGTCCACCTCCGAGTTCCACCTCCATTGCCTAACTTTGGGTGATTGTTCTTTTTTTTCTTTCTTTCTTTCTTTATCTTCTTCTTTTCTATTTTGTCTTTTTAAATTGTATTGAGCATTTGAGCATATTTTGCATACACAGCATGGTGACACGACTTTTGATATACAAGAAAAAAATTATTGGGCTTACATGAAAAAAAATAAGATAGTTCTTCTATTAAAAGTTGAACGAAAAATAATACGGAATTAGGGCTGGCAATTTTGACACGACCCGACAACCCGACACGAACACGACACGAAATTAGCGGGTTTGGGTCTACCTTAAACGGGTTTGGGTCATAAACGGGTCTACCCGTTTATGACCCGTTTATCTTTGTTTAGCGGGTCGGGTCGCGGGTCACCCGCGGGTGACCCGCCAGACACGATTAACTTCTTCCTTTTTTTTTTTTTTTTTATTTCTTTTTTGGGTTTTTTTTTTTAAAAAAAAAAAAAAGAAAAAAAAAGGAGATTGGCCTCATGGGAAATTGTCAAATTGGGGGGAATGATTTGAAAAGTGAAAAGTTGAAAACAAAAGATTCAAAACTCAAAAGAATCAAAACAGTGAAAACACAAACAAATATATATATATATATATTCTTAGATTCTTAAATTCTTAAATAATATCACAAGTTTCTTAAACTCTTAGCTTGTTAGTAAGTAGTAACTTAATATATATACTCATAATCACTTACTAATTTTATGTTTATTTTATCTCTTTTTATGTAGAATTTTCTAGCATTTGATGGAGTCGGTCCTGATGCACAAAAGACTCAATTGAAACTTTATTTGGATGAACCCAAGTATTTGGAGAAGAACACGACATTTGACATCCTTTTATTTTGAAAATGAAATGAATTTCGTTATCCTGAAGTAGTTGCCATGGCTCGTGATGTTTTAAGTATTCTTATTTTTACTATTGCTTCAGAATCTACTTTTAGTATTGGTGGACGTGTGATTGATCAATATAGGAGTTTACTCAAGCCTGATATTGTTGAGGCATTGGTTTGCACTAGAAATTGGTTATATGGAGAGCAAGGTAATATAAGTTATTTGCATATTTAATTTCTTCATTTACTTGTATTTTTTCATCTTATTTTAATGAAATTAATTTCTTTTATCTTTTGATATAGAACAAACTTCAATGAAGGTGGATAACGAAAAAGATGATGTTTTGACATTGGATAGTAGCAGTTCCTGTGAGATCTCCTATTCTTTCTTTTGTTCTTATGTTATTGTTTGTATTTTAGCATGTGAGGCAGAATGGTACAATCTGTTAGATCGATATTGAATTGTAGAAAGTAAATGATGTTAGTTGACATCTTAAACTTTTTCACCTCCCAATGTAATTATTCTGTTTTTTTCCTTTAAGTATTGGAGTTGAATGACAAAGATGGGCATGTCAAACTAACCTGCGTTGGACTCAATCTAATGGACAATGAGCATATGTAGGTCATTCAAGAAATCAATATTCAAGAGTGGACAATTATAATGCAGTTTGTTGTATTTGTAAATTTGTAATGATGATGTAGTGTTTTTTTTTTTTTTTTTTGTTATTTGATTAGACAATTAAAAATATTAAGTGATTTAGTGCTAGCCTACTAGGAGACTAGGAGTAGGAGTTTAGAGATGAATTGCTAAAATTATTATTATTTCATTTAAATACCAACAAAAAACCCCCAAAATAATAATAATAATAATAATAATAATAATAATAATATATAAAAAAAATTAAATTTTATGCTAAGCGGGTCAAACGGGTCGTGTCGGGTCGTGTTGACCCGATTCGACCCATTATGTTAAACGGGTCTCACGGGTCGTGTCGGGTGACCCGTGAAATTATCGTGTCGTGTCGTGTTTGGAGCCCCGACCCGTTAACATAAACGGGTCGTGTCTGGTCTAGGCTAAACGAGTCGCGGGTCTTAACGGGTCGTGTCGGGTGACCCGTTTTGCCAGCCCTATACGGAATGACCTATTTGTCAAATGGTTAAAACTTAAATTTTTAATTGTTAAAATGAAAAACTTAGGTCCTTATTTATCAAAGGACTAAAATATGAATTAAGATCTCCTCAAATTTTTTGCCCGAATTTGATAGAATTCTGGCAGGTAGTTGTGAGTGAGCATTTATGAGACCCACCTGACCAAATAAAAGTTGGGCTGCCCAACTGCTTATCCGGTCAGGTGAATCTCATAAATGCTTACTCACAACAATCTGCCCGAATTGTATCAAATTCGGGCAAAGAATTTGAGGGGATCCTGATCCCTAAAATATAGGGAGGTATAGAGCAATTACCCATTTTGCAAAAGTGCAAAATTGTTGAAGAGGTTAGGGTTGGGCTTGGTGTAGTTAGCACTTGATTCTTAATCCCTTAATGGGCTGGTTTTGAACTAACCCTCTAGCCCAGCCTCTCCACACTGCCCAATATACGATTTATGCAAGGTCATATACCTAACTAATATCATACGCTGGTCGACTGGCTGTCTTGCCAAGGGCCTTCTCATTTTATTGAGTATTGTTATTTACGTTAAGATTTTGTAGATTAAAAATATCATTTTAAATTAAATTAAAGAAAATAAATCATTTGAAATTGTATTTTTTTTAAAAATTATGGGATATAAAAATACAAAAAAAATCTATTTTTTCAAATTATAGGCATTTTTTTTTTAAAACACAATTTTTAAGGCTAAATTATAATTTTAAAGACCACTCTGATTTTGCCAAACACTTAACTGCATTTTTAAAAATTACGTTTTCAAATTGCATATTTTAAAATAGCTATTTTTTAAATGACCAACTCAAATGGGCCCGTAATAGACTGTTATATGACTGTTATATAACCTGATGATGCAATAGTGAAAATTAACTCTAGTTTGTTTTGTTTTGTTTTTTTTTTGTTTTTATGATTTTTTTTTTCTCTTTTACAAGTACCGATCTAAGGGCTAATTTTTACTTCCTCATCATCAAGTTGTATAAAATAGCGTTACTCTTTTATTAATAACCAAGAGATTTAAACTATAATAAGGTAACAGAATTTTGGTTATTCCCCTTGCCTCATTGTTATGTGTTCTAGTTCTAGGGTGCGTAATTTTCTCATAGCTTTTAATTCATTCACCCAAAGCTACCAAGCATTTGGCAAGTGAAAAATAAGTTATGTTTGTTAAATCTTTTTCCTTCTCTTTTTTGTATTTTTTTTTTTCAAAATAAAAACATTAATAAATAGGAAACAATATAATTTTTTCTTAATATACTTCAATTTTCAACTCCAACACTTATCAAAATGGAATCCGACGTTGTTTTAGATATCAAAAATCATCTATGATTGAATCTTACTGAAATATGCAGCAATTTCTCTTTTGATGTTGTACATAAAAAATTAGTTAGAAACTCATGTTTAATATTGTTACGAAGCTTAATTATGATAATATTTATAGTTGAAAATGATTGTTCCATAGTTACGGTAAAAACAGAAAGAATAAACCTACATTATTATCCTTGCTATATTAAAAACTCTTTTACTTGTTACTTATACAGTGGTTGTGAAGTGGTGCAAGAAAATAATAGAGTTGTTAGGGTTTGGAGTTTGCAGATTTGAGGATCTTTTTCTCATTTCTCTATTCGATCTGCCATGCTTGTCATTATAACCTGGCATTCTGAGGGTTTTGACTTTTCTCTTTCTTGCATTATTAGCTGATAAAATTGTGGCAGGGATTTTTTATTAATATCCCTGCAAACCATCATCCATGGGGGACCTTTGCTAGACTGTCTTTCACTCAGGCCAGCAGATGCAGATTGACCCTTGGATTTGAGGGGATTTCTAGGGCTCCAGGAGAATTAACATATTATATACTTTCTGCCAAACCATAACCAGCTGCAACCTTATTAATTATTAAACTAGGTAATGTGCATTCCTTAGCTTTCTTAAAAAAATTGGACCATGAATGTTGTATCTTAGATTTGTTTCCTGTGTGAAGAGTGATTATATTTAGTAGACTGTTATATAACTGTTATACAACTGAGATGATGAAACAATAAAAATCAATCTTTAATTTTTTTTTTAATTTTTTATTATCGGTGTTGATCTAAGAAGTGCTAATATTTACTATTACATTATCAAAATTGCATGGTAGTTTTAAATAGTAATACTCTTGTTTAAATCTCATTTTATCCGTCTAATTTTTGTCAGGTGAAAAAAGAGGAAACAAAACTCTATTACTCCTCTCAACGAGTAATATATTATAACATTAGTATTTCGAGTAGACCTCAATAAGCAAGATTTGACTTAGGTACTGTAAAAAAAAAAAAAAAAAATTATAATATATGAGTTGTAATTTTTCAACCTTTTATATTTATAATTAATTTTTTTTTATTTAAAAATAAAAAGAGAATAAAAATTAAAGTTAGACCGTTAAAAAAATTACATCACCTCAAACTCTGACCCTTTAACACCTGCAATTAAAATTTATTCTTTAATGCAACTCATAATGTATGACCACCGTTTTTTGAATTCCATCTGAACTTCGTATAAAAAAGGTGAGTATTGCTACTCGTTTATCGCACCTATTTCATACTCACTAACGTTCGTGTTTTAAATAACTTTTTATGTCTTCTAGTTCTACTTAAAACAATAAAAAGGAAAGTTGTTTAAAACGCTAAGTCAGACAAAATAAAACAAGTGTGATAAATAGGTATGAAGAATAACATTATTTTTTTAAAAAAATACCCATCATATAATAATCCAAGAAATAAAAAAAAAACCAAAGAGTTTGATAAAATATAGGTGGAGGATCATTGAGGTTGTGAATTGAAAGGGACTAGAAGAAGAAAGCTTCTCATTCTAAATGTTACTAATTTGGGGTTCTATGATGGGCCCGAAGGCCTCTTTCAACATCACCCTTCAGGGGCCCACATGATACCCCCTCCTCCTTTGGCCCACATGATCCAAACACTCCCTGGGTTCATTTTACCAAACTAATGAAAAAAACCAATCTCTCTCTCTCTCTATCTCAAAACAGGACCGGTCGTAAGAAGATTCTTTCTAGGCAATTAGTCACCCAAATTAGCCCCCAACGGTTTGAAGCCCGCGTAGACACACACACACTGTCTGCCTGTCTGCCTGCCTCTCTCTCTCTCTCTCTCTCCTCCATTTCTGAGAAGGTGAAGAAGAAAGAAACCTCCTTCTCAATGACCCCATCCTCCTTACACGTTCCAATCAATCAATCAAGGCTATTTCCCAACTACCTCGTCGATTCATTCGTCTGACTCCTTAGAATAATCAAGGGGAAAAAAATAAAATTTCTCAAAAGACCAAGATTCAAACCAAATCCTGAATCCTCAATCCTCAATGCACCTAGTCTCACGAATGCCAAACTTTGATCCAGAAAGCCTTGATTTGGGGCCAAAGCTAGATGACCCTTTTTTCTGAGTCCTCCAAAAAAAGGAATCACAGACACCCAGATTCAAGAATCAAGCTTATTCCCAAGCCCTAGCTCTCTGGTACTGAATCTTTGGGGAACAAGGTTTCTAAATCGGAGCTGAAGAACAAGAAATCAACCATTTGGGGGAAAACCCAGTTGACCCATTTGGTTGATTTTGCATGGGAACAAGAAGCCACAGAGACTCAGATTCAAAAACAATTCCAATGTCCGAACCATAGATCTTTGTCTCCAAACAGGGAAGTCTCTAGAATTCAGAGCTGAAGAGAAGGAACCCAGATGCAGGAAGACTTTGGAGACCCTCGTCCAAACCCCAATTGAGAAAAACTCACTGTTTCTTCTTGTTGTGATTTTTATTGTTGCTGTTGTTCCATGGAACCACCATTACCAACCTTGGTGTTCCTAATCTTTGGCTTTGCCATTTGCATTCTTGCTCTCCTTGCCGAATCCCAATCAGGTAATGGCGTAAACATTCCTGCAGCATCTTTACTTGAGGCCCCACCGCCCCCGCCCCCGCCCCCACCGCCTCCTCCTCCAACGCCTCCTCCTCCTTCTCCTCCTCCACCGCCTCCACCGACTCCATCGCCCCCGCCTCCACCTCCACCGCCACCTCCACCTCAATCGCGAGCTCCACCGCCTCCTCCGCTGGTTCATCTAGTATCACCGCCACCTCAATCTCCAGCTGCACCGCCTCCTCCGCTGATTCATTTAGAATCACCGCCACCACACCGTCGGTGGCACAGCCAGGCCGATAACCGGTCCAATCATCGCCGAAAGGAGCCGCCGTTTCCTCCTTCGAAGCAGAGCATTAATACAGGGAAGAAGGTTGGGCTTTTGTTTGTGGGTATCGCTGCAATCCTCCAAATCGGCGTCATGGGGTTCTTGGTTTTCAAGAGAAGGCAGATTTTGAAGCTCAAGGACAGATATTAGACTTGCTCTTGAATTGACATTTTCGTTTTCTCATCAATTCTTTCATTTCCGCGGCACGCATTGTAATTTGGAGGTTGTATCAGATCGTAAGTCTTTGCTTAGTTGAGAGCTTTTATTGGATTCAGATTCCTTGGTGGGTGGTGGGAGGTTTCGACTTGCGGATTGATTGCAGCGCAGGGCATTTGTAAATGTGGTAATTATTAATTGGGAATTTCTTTCATCTCGTTCTTCTGAGTTTGTGCTGATTATTATTATAATTTTTTTTTTTTTTTTTCAATTTAAACTACACGGCTTATAATTGATAGCAGATGAAATCTTTTGCCCATGTTGTCATGGCTTCCTAACTTTTTTCTGCTAACGTTTGCGGATGTATAACAATGTTAGGAATCATAGATTCATTATAATGACATTGGTTGCTGTTCTTTCTTTTCTATGCGGACCATCATTTATTAACCAGGAAATATGTTTGATTCATATTGTTGTTACAATTCAGTTTGTGTTGCACTTTATTAGAGAAAAATGTAAATGCTCCTCTCATCTTTTCACTGTTATTGTTTATGTTGTAGCGTGGAATTATTATGTTGCTTTGTGAGCTCCCCATCCATTTGATGTCTTATTAATGGCTAACTCGCTTCTGCGAGAATCAATTTTTTGGTGATGATTGCTCCATTGAAATGAGATGATTCATTTCACTGTCTTGTCCTTGTTCCTTTTCATTGTATTATAAATTCTGTTGTCGTTTCCCCTTATTGTTATACAACCCATATGCTTTCACATTTCAATTTTTGAAAGTAATTCTTCATTAAAGCTTAATCTATGTAATGTTCTCAAAATATGGTTTAACTTATTGTCATTTGACATCTATCCTGGTCTGAAACACATAATAGCTAGCAGAGAGCTAGAATCTGCGGCATTGATCAGAATGCTGTCCTGATGTGATTGACATTTAGATTGAATTTATTCTTGTTTATGATAAATGAGTCATTGGCTTTTTCGTGTAGAGGGTTGAATCAGGCCTGGTATTGTTAGACATTAGCTAAAGTTACCGACTTTTTGTACTGAAAGTTTTGACATATCAGAAAGATTATTATATATAGGCTAGAATAATTATCCACTAGAAGGGATCCTTGGAAGCTAGAAAGATTTTAAAGGTTAAAGTCTTGGTTGGCTTGGGAGAATGGCCTCTCTCATTTAATATACAAATCTATAGACAATGGATGACTAGGATCATTTGAGTCCTAGTTGAATGGGAGTTACATATTTATTTATTTACACCAAAAATTGAGAGTCAAATGGGACAAGTAGACAACCAACCTGTGACAGGATTTTTCTTATGTAGCCCTAGAGTGTGTTCCGAGCATGTGTTGGCCATCACATTAGGAGGATGAGTTAGTGTTAGAGTTAGAGTTAGAGTTAGGTTGAAGCCTCTTGGGCATTTCTTCGAGCAGTTTCCATCCCTCTTTCCCAAAGGGGGATTTTAGTAGATAACCAAACCTTAGAAATGAATGCATTCATCTCAGCGGAGAATCTTAGATGATTTTGAAATCTACAAGTCTAGAATCACATCACACGTACAAAGAAGTATGTAACTTAGTGATGTAGGATGATGGAAATGGCACATATGCTCTTTCAGCTCATATAGGACCTATCTGTTTGGCCACCTACCCAGACAGGTGGGTTCCATATGGGATCTTCTCGTACATTACTTGTCTAAACTGTTAGTTATTAGGCTAGGTAATTGCCGTTGATCCTCCTATTCAACGGTTGCAAAAGTCTTTTCCGGAACACCGTTGTGGGAGTTCCGAAAAGCTGGAGACTTTTGATCTGACCAAAATGTGCCATGAGGAGGCATTCATGAGCAAGGAGCTCTCCACCTTGTTCAAGGGGGAAGGCGGATGAGTGAGTGTGACATTCCCAATCACAATGATTTGCCATCTCCCATTTCTCTTAAACAATTGAAAGCCTACGCAATTGGATGGCTCTAACCTGTTTCACATTTTCCACTTCCAGCACTAATTTCTTGACTTTCATGTTTATCTCCCCTTTAGGCAGCATAAAAGGGCGCATTTCTAGAAAATAAATTATGGACTCCGGAAATTTTTACTAACCGGCCTCTAAAAGTAACATGTCTCATTTAAGCTATTAAAAAAGCATTTGCGAAGCACAAACAATTAAAAAAAACGTGTTTTTCATATGTAAGGGAGGATAAATGTCACTATTAGAAGTTGGTTTGTACGATATTTTATAATTCTGTCCATAAAAAGTATGTAGCTCGACATGGGTTTTTCTGATTTTCCAGGTAATCGTTAGCAATGTGCAGTTAGACTGATCTAAAATTTTATATCGACTCTGCTCCAATAAAATGCATCAAAACCGCCCTCGCTACTTCACACATAATCATGCGTACATATAACAATAATATACTAGAAAGTAGCGAAAAAATTTAGATTTATTTTCAGCTATATTTGTTCAAGCGGAACAGAGAATCTCATCAACAGATATCTGAATAGAATTTTAGAGAGAGATGTATGTTCTAACCTATGTACAATAATGTCTTATAGATGGAATATACCTGCTCTTTATTTACAGACTAGATTAAGGACCCTCAATTAGAACTTACCTTATTTATTCCTCCTATCAAGGAATAAGAAATAATTCTAGTTTTATTTTTTAATAAATTGCTGAACACCTTAATTTGTGTCTAATTACACCGTATGTGGCATGTAGGGTCACACTTTAATTATTAGGAGATTTCTAACATTCTCCCACTTGGCTCTATGGACAAATGAATTTCTTTATGGTGTTACATACTTCAATAATGACAATAATTTTATTTATGGAATGTTCTCGCTCACATAAGGAATAATACACATGAATCAGGAAGTAAACTGATTGCATAATGAGTCATCCCTTTTATGTATTAAAATATATAATATTCACTAAATGAGTACTTTATGAATAACCAAACTTTATGAATGGACTTCCTATAAGTCATTCGGGTCCAACTTTATTTGTTCAAACGGATAAAAACAATAAATGTGCACAAACACTTTATAACAAAAAAGTTATGTCTATAGATCAATTAGAGAGAAACTGAATACAAAATGAATTAATGAGTCTCATATGCTCCACACGACTTTTATACTTTCTTATTGGTAAACTTTTATTCATGGGATCCGCAATCATTAATTCAGTACTTGTATGCTCAATAGACACTTCATGTCTCTTAATAATCTCTCTCACACTGAGATACTTTATGTCGATACGCTACTTCTGCTTTTACTCTTATCATTCTTATAGAATAAAAACTCTAGTAAAGTTATTGAAGAAGATTTTGATAGGTCTCACTATAGAATCGACAATCTTGAGATCTTTAACAAAATTTCTCAACCATTTATGCTTGTGTAATGAATTCATAGCATATAATAAATTATGGTTCCGTGGTAGATGTAGGACCTATTTGGTAAGTAATTGTGTTGTGGAATATTTTGTGTGTTGTATAGTAAGAAGTGATTGTGTGATATAAAATTTGAGAATGTTTTATAGAAAAGTGAAAAAATTTTGTTTTGTAGTTGGTATTTTTATTTGAATAGTAATAAAATATGATTGATGTGATATAAAAAGTGTAAAAAAGTTATAATGTTTTTGATTTGATGTTTTTTTGGAGAAATGAAAAAAAAAAGAGAGGGAGAGTTGGGAATGGTTTGTCAAACAAGCCCTAACTATAGTCTGATTACTACATTTCAAGGATATAACCCATTCAACAATAAGAAAAATATATCATGAAGTAGACTTTCTGTTATCTATACATTCAACAAAATCTAAATCTGAATAACCAACCACCTCCGAATGGTCTGTGTGCATGTAGGTCAAGTAATAGTCTTTGGCTCCATGCATATACCACAAGACTTTATTTTTCAGCTCTCCAATGTTCCAAACATGCGTTGCTTTGGTATCGACCTAGTAGCCCTATTGCTAGTTCAATGTCAAGTCTAGTACATACATATGCATACATTCGACTGCCTATTGCAGATGCATGTCAAATACTTTTCATCTGATTTTGTTCTAGTGCATTTTTTGGGACACTAATCTTTACTGAATTTATCCCCCTTAACAATAAGTGCTACTGAAGGTATACGATCCTTTATTTTGAGTTTATCCAAAACTTTTTAATGTAAGCCTTCTGAGATAGTCTTGATATTATTTGTTTTCTTTCTCTGTGAATCTCTATTAACTCACTTTAAAAATTGGCTTAGAGTGATTGGACACATCGTTATAAGTTGTTCAAGTTGCCAAGAAATAGTTCCTTTAGTATGGAAATAGGGCTCCGATCTGGTCAAGCAAACTGAGGCTAGAAAACCGCAGTACGCTAACGAAGCCAATGATATAAGAGGTTTCACCCAAATATTTAATTTTAAAGTTTTGTGAAAGGAATTGTTTAGTCTCATGTATCAAACCTAAATTATTGCTTTTAAGCAAAATATCATCTAGATATAGGACAAAAGAAATTAACTTTACTCCCACTAGACTTAGGGTATATACATTGATTAACAAGGTTCTTAATAAAACCTTGTGAGTTAATAACCTTGTGAAATTTTATATACCATTGATGGGAGTCCTGCTTTAGCCCCATAAATAGTTTTTTCTTAGTTTGCAAGCCTTCCGACTGTTATCACAAAAACCTTTATGTTGTTTCATGTAATGCTCCTCTTCAAGATCCCTATTTAGGAAAGTTTTCACATCCATTTGATATAGCTCTAGATCAAAATGAGCTACTAATGGCATGATCATCCTATGGCTACAACTCCTTTTGGTATGCCAACAATATCCTAAACTTCATTTTTAGCCATGTATTTCATTTCATCCTCTTTGACAATGAACTAGAATGTGGAATTATCTCCATTCATGGGTTGTGAAAGTAAGCTTGGATCATCCTTAAGTCCGACATCAAAATTTTACTCTTGAAGGTATACAACATATCACTAAGAATTGTTGGTCTCCTTACTCTAGAGGATCTTCTTAATCCTACTTCCTCTACATTGTACAAAGTCTGAATAGATTCATCTTGAACCTGTTCTTCATAAGTTGGTTGTTTTGAAACTAATTGTCGATTAACGTACCAAATTGATTTTTCCTAACTATAATCAAATGTCTTTCATCTGAAGGCCATTCAATGAACTCTCATTGTAACGCTCCGATAAATTAATTAACCACCATATATGGTATGCCTCACTATCTTACTTACTAAGACATAAGACCAATGGATCTTAGAACCCTCATCAAAGAGCTGAAAGCCTACAACAGAAGACTATAATACTTATAAGATAACCAATTTTACAATTCTATTAATGAGTAACAACCAAAGTATACCAAAAGCATCATAATATGACATGTCATAACTTAAACAAAATTGAAAATAAAATATGACTCCTAAAGTATGTGTGTAATCACAACCAAACATGCAACCAAAATATAAAATGCGAAAAAGTAAAGAACACAGAAATTTTGGTTACGAAGTGAAAACTCTTTGTATCAAAGAGAAAAACCATTTTATGGCAGTAAAACCCAAGAAATCTGCTAACAGAAGAAATAGTTAGTTACAAAGCAATCGTACTCACATAATTTAATGCAGTTGTCGTACCTTTAACTCGGACATATACCTATACGTGAACGCCTCTCAACCAGACCTCCTGTCGAAAGAGTCCTTCAGTGGATTCCTTTAACTTAGAGCTCATCTCTAAGTTAGACTTTAAATGACTGATAACAACACAGCAAACATAAAACTCTAAGAGAGTTAGCACATATAACAATATCTGCCTAAACACACTCTCTTAGCACAATGAGAATTCTACTATGAAATTTTTCAAATTACACCGCCTATGAGCCTCTTTAAATAGGCTTCAGAAATCCTAATTTTACTCGAACTCGGATTTGTATAGGCGGTGTCCCGAATTGGCTTCTAGGCGTCCAGACCTGCAACTGAAACTTCATAAAACTCTTAAGCGCGTCTGGACCTGGAAACCCTAGCGTTCGGACAATTGCATAAAGTAGTTCTTCCGACCATAGTCACTGCATAATCGTTCAAACTCTTTGCTGATGGGAACTTACTGACTTAAGTGTCTGTTGGGCCCATCCGAACGGCTTCTGGACCTTGAGCTATTGATTCACCGTCTGTAGTAGCGTTCGGACCTTCATAGGACTCTGGGTCTCTGAGCTGAGCGTCCGGACTCTAGCAGTTGGGCATCAGGACGGTCTCTAGGGAAAAACGCATTTCTAAGCTGTAAAATCTCCAAAATCTTTCCTTCAACAGGAGCTTGCCTTCTTACTGATATTTTGTGCAGATACTTGTTCTGATCAGTCCTTTCCATATTGGAAAGTATATTCTGCAAATAATCTTTTGTAAGCTCTCTTATGGAAATCCCTGTTATGGAAGTCCCTAATATGGAAGCATTTTTGTCAACAGACTAAGAATCAATTAGGAACAATTAATTATGCAGAATATTTTCCACATCACAGATCTTGATTAATATTCTGCAATATTTTCACCACTCAGCTTTTTCCTTTTCTTGAAGAATATTCTGCAATATTTTTTCTTTCTTGGCTTTTTCGTTTTCTTGAGAAATACTCTGCAATATTCTTTCTTACTTAGCTATTTCCTTTTTTGAATAAACTAAATAAGTTTTGACACCAAATTTGCCAATATTACAAACCCAACAAGAATCATCAAGTGTCTCGGTCTAGGACCGATCATTGAGTACAATTGTTAAATTTTACAAAACCAATCTTGGTAAATCATCGTTATAAATCATCAAAATAAATACGAAGTCTAAACTAGCTACGCCCCTCTCATGGCGGGGTGCAATTGGCAAGGACAAGGGTAGGCAACCTATTGATAGTGTAGACAACTGTGAAAGTGGCTTCACCTCAAAAAGGAGTAAGAACCGAAGAGGAAAGGAGGAGAGCACGAACAGTGTCTAGAATGTGCTGAAGTTTATGTTCAGCTTTCCCGTTTTGCTGGCTTGGACATGACAAGTGAAGAATAGTGCCATAATGATTAAAGTTTCCTAAAATGCATGTTGACTATATTTTAAAGCATTATCAAAACGAAATGCTTCGATGCGTTTTGAAAACTAGGTCTCAATCATTTTGGCAAAAATTTTGATAAATATCTAATAATTGAGAATGTGATTTCATTAAAAACATCCAGGAGTAACAAGAATAATCATAAACAAAAATCACAAAATAACGTGAGACACTTATACTGGGAATAAGGGAAGGCCCTCAAACATAAGAAATAATTAAATCAAATGAAGCAAATGCAATAGACTCAATGTTATTAAAAAGCAAAGGCGATTGTTTTTCAATTTGATAAGAAATACAATCAAATAAACTGGTGGACATTGAACCTAACAAAACCTTAAACGCTAATACTTGTACCCGAGACACAGACACATGACAAAGATGCGAATGCCAATGTGCAATAGATGATGGTAATGAAGAGGCAGCAGAAGAAACTCCATAGGTGGAAAGGTGTAAGGATGAAAGCTCAAGCATTCGCCCAACTCTACGCCCAGTCCTAAGGGTCTAGCTCATCCGAGGATCCTACACATACACACTAGAGTAGTCAAAGACAAGTATATAACCCAATTCACACAGTTTCCCAACAGAGAGGAGGTTAAGGACAATTTAGGCACATGAAAAAAATCTTGAACAAAAAGTGAATGTGTATTGACAATGCTTATGGTTTTAATAGTCATAGCAAAACCATCAACTGTGTGAATTAATGAGGAATAGGGCTGAGCATGGGGCGGGGGTGGGGGGGGGGGATGCCCCTTTTTGGCCCTGCACCCCGCTAAAATCTCCCTGCATCCGTGCAGGGCGGATGGGGATGGGGCGGGGATCCCCGCGAGTATAGAACATCTAAAATTATTGTAAGCAAGAAAACAATGAAAGAATTTACAGGAATGATTTCACCCAATTTTCCAACAGCAACACATCAGACACCTTCAAACAAACCATAAACAAAGAAAAAATATAAGAACCCATTTCCATAAACAAAGAAACACAATCATTCAAAATCATCGCCCTTTGGATTTTCTTTTCTGTTTCTCTTCCACAGACACCATAACATGACACAGTGAGAAGCAAGAAGCGAGAAATACCTCGTAATCTAAATGCTGGCACACAAGCTAACAACCTTTTTGAACAATTGCCGAACTATCAACCAAGCAAAGCAAATCCATACACATCCTTACAAACAGTCTAATCCACTTGGAGCTGCTCTTACTGCGGCAAACCCGCGCCTCGCTCCGTCCCGCGTGGGTTGGTTAAAATCCAACCCGCACCCGAAAAAATAATAATTAAAACACGTGTTTTTAGGGGCAGGGCGGGGATTGCGGGTTGGGACGGGTTCGCGGGTTTTTGCTCACCCCTAATGAGGAATGTGGTGTAGGTGCAAATGTGGTAAATGAGGAGGCATATGGTATCATGTGATTGCAACATGCATAATCGAAAAGCTAAGAAGAAGATTTACCTGACATGGCTGAGAGGACAAATTAAGGAAGATGCATTGCTGAAACTTGATAGGACCTGTTTGACGATTGCCTTTAAGTCAGCTGTAGATAGGGTGAAAGTAGACCTTGGAGACTCGCCAGAGGTAATAGTCAGAGATAGAGCACTCTCAATATTGGAATCCATTGCAGTGGGCACATTATATTTTGCCTTGCGCCAACATTTGTCAATAGTGTGCCCCTCGGCGTCTGCATTAGTGACATTAATTGTTGTTGCGAGTCTTAGAAGTAGGTCGAGGAGGACTTGACTTATCAAGAGCTCTGGCTGAGAAGAAGAAGAACCAGAGGATGGGGTAGCCAATACCATATGAATGTGCTGAGAGTGTCTCTCTGCAATCTAATCTCCTCTCAGACAAGTTCAAAGACGGCCTTGTCTAAGGTGGGAAGAGGAGAGCTGATAGGCGCCGAATGTTGCACATTCAAGTTCCTTAACTTGCATATGTTAATTCCTTAGCATTGTTATTTGTTTGATTTTGTGTTGTTTATAGTTTTCAAGTTTTAAATAAACATGGAATTAATTCCATTAATTTTGGGCTTAAAGCACACTTTGAGAAGACCTAGAAGATGTGATTAAGCTTAACCAATCATAATAGAAGACCTATATGATGTGGTTAAGTTTATCAAATCAAGGAAATGATTAAATCAGAAATTCTCCAATAAGAGTCAAAATCGGATTGGATTCAAATTTAGATTCTGCACACGTCTCAGTATTTCAATCATATTTTTCTGTTCAAGAATCGTATTGCAATGAAATTAGTGGTGTTGGAAAGCTAATAAAAACTGAAACAAATATGTCAGAAATAGGTTTTTCCTAATTTTGACATTTTCTATGCCAAAATCGCCCCACAATAAAAGACTACAAATCCTGACGACTTTTGAATCATTTTCCTATTTGGATTGAGTTTTCAATCTTCTACTTGGATTAAGAGGCTAAGTTCCAATTTTTCTTGGATTCCTAGGCTTCTAAGCCTCTCATAGTCTCTATAAATAGACCGCTAAGTTTCAAGAGAATATGTGCTTAGCTTTAGACAGAAAATTCTTCTTGGAGGCTTGACAAGTTGAAGAGGCCAGAGAAGAACATGGCAGAAGGCCATCCCAACATCACGATGAGCAGCTAAATTGGTAATAGGGTCTTGATGTAACCATTTTCCAAGTAACAATGGTTTAATTGTATTTTAATTTGGAATTTTCTATATGCATGATGGTTGTATAACTGTGAGAATTGATCTTAATGTTTATATTCAATCATTAAGAATTTCTTATCTTGTTGATGTGTGTTTTAAATGTACTTGGAAGTGCATGAATCGTTTGCAATATAGCGTGTTGCAAGTGCGAGGTCGAATCCACAGGAAAATGGTCAAAAATCAGTGTCTTGCTGAATCAACTTCATTCTAACCTAGTTCCAAGAGTTGAGGGTTAAACATGCACCAAAAATGCTAAGTTAAAGAGGAAGAATTGAAATATGTAAAAAATGATTAAGGCTAAGGAATTCACCAAACCAAATCCACAACTCACACTCTTGGTTTCCACTTGAACACCCAAAGAACATTAAGCTTAGGGTGTTATTCAAGTTTCTCAACCACATACTCTAGAACCATTAAATGAATCCAACACAAAGACAAATCACAAAGAGTACCAATTTGAAATCAAATCATCCAATGTATCATTCAATCACAATGGATATCATCATTCAAACCGATAAAACAATGTATCCATCGGTTGAAACACATCAAATGTCCTATTTCTACCACCAACCACATTCATTGCAAAAGATAAAACATTAAATGAATGGAACTTGAACAACATAATGATATAACATTAAATGTGCAAGTAGTACTACAAGAGTGTGAGTGTCATCAATGGAGAGATTTCATCATCAACCTTAGTTGAGAGTTCTAGCCTCCCATGACTAAGAACACCACAAAAACTTAAAGAACAAACATGAAAATATAAGAAAAGCTTTACAAAGAAAAATGTCTAAAGAAAAGAGCTACTGAAAAAAACTACAAAATGCACGAAATTAAACCAAAGCTACTGCTCTCTGAACTCTCTCCAACAAGGAGGCATGTCTATGGCTTTATAGAAGGAAATTAGGGTTAGAAACCCATGTAAAATGACTCCTCTAACCCCCTCTAGGGTTCCTCTCTTGCTAGAGACAACCAAGGTCACGAAACCAGCGTGTTCTGCTGTGAGAATCAGAGGGAGAACTGCTTTTGTCATGGAGAAGCACCTGATTGGACGTTCTGGGCATTTCTGCAACAGTCAGTTCTGGGAAAAATCGATCGATCGAATTATATTTTATCGATCGACTTCGGGAAAAATTCGATCGATCGACTTTTTGGGACTTCCGAATTTCTAAGCATTTCCACATGAAATTTTGCCATTCCTCTCTTATTGACCTATAAAACACAAAAACTAACAAAAACATCAGAAAATAGCAAGGCTAAAGGTCTAACTAATGTAAATCAAGGGGTCCAAATATACAATATTTAGTACTCATCACTTGTCTTAGAAAGTATTTTATATTGATTGAACTCAATTCATTATATTTTCTGTGATTATGTAAATGATTGTTATACAACGGTTTAAATTGATATATGATCAAGACGGTTAGATAGGTTATGCATAAGGAAGACAGATTGTACTATACCCTAGTTTAGTGTAATTTAGGTAGACAATTCATACCAACCAAAAATTGGTTATACTATTCCATTGATTGTGTATATCCTATTAAAGACGTAGCTAATCCATGCCTAGGGAAGACGAGTTGTATCGCATCTTAGTAGTTAAGTGAACGGTTCGTGCCAACCGAAGATGGATTACACTTATTCTTTAGAGGTAATTTCTTGACTACTTGAGTGAGACAAACCCTATATCATGCATAATATGAATTTCTCTTGTTAATTTATGATTGATCATTGTTATACGGAGAGTGGTGAAATCAACCCCCTATTCTTTCTCCTATCACTACTCTCTTTACATTTATATCTTTTACTTTTATGTATTTATTTTCAGGGTGGGCGTCGGTTCGGTAGGCGGTTAAGTTGGTAAAGTCGGTTCGGTTAAGTCAACTTTGTCGGTAGAGTCGGTAGGCGGTCGATGTAGATTCAGTTGGGGTTCGAAAAGCGGTCGGTGGGCAGTAGTCTGATAATTTGCCCACAAAACTTTCGGTAGAGGGTTAAGTCAGTTCAGTTAAGTAGGTAAAGTCAGTAAAGTAAGTTCGGTTAAGTCAACTTTTTCAGTAGAGTTGGTAGGCGGTCGATGTCGGTTCGATTGCGGTTGGGTAAGCGGTTGGTAGGCAGTAGTCTGATAATTTGCCCACCCCTATTTATTTTTAGAAAACAAAAATAAAATTAAACGTCTTTTAAATTAAGTTATATTTAATCTCGAAAAATGTGATAGCAACACCTACGCAGTCCTTAAGATTCGACACTCTCAATATGGCCATATCCTATAAGGATTCGTATTATTGCAAGTGGTAATTTTATTATTGATATTTTTGTACACAAAACGAACACATCAAAAACGATGCAAAAGTTGCCCACGAACAAACTCGAAATCATCAAGCAAGGCTATCAGAAATTGATAAAAGCAATGTTAATATCTGCATTCAGCATACATCTGAGCATCGTTAGGATCCTTCAAGCAGGATCAGAAAGAGCAATGTGGCCCCATAAGAATTGTATGTGAGCAAAGAAATCATTGATAGTTTGTCCTAGTTCTTGCTTCAGATGATAGAGATCAAGCATAAGCTGCTACTCTCGAGAGCCATCAACAGAGGCATAGAGGGAAGCAAAAATATCTCAAGCACCCTTAGCTTCATCAAAACTGCCAAATAGTGCCGAAATAGATGGAATGGTGGTGTTACAAAACCATGTAAGAATTTGATGATGATTGCTGTCCAAATCAATGAGGCGAGTGCAGAAGGCTTCATTAGTTTCAGTAGCGCCTTGAATGGGCCTTTTGAGATCACCAGTCACATAAAGCCAGAGCTTGTAGCTTTTGAGAAAACTACGCATGGATTAGGCCTAAACAATGTAGTTTGTGCCATCCAATATAGCCTGACCATGATTAAGAATCTCGTTTTGTGTCATCTAGAGATGTCAAATGCAAAATAGACCAAAAATATGAAATCAGGACGAAAAAATGAGTAGGAAACACTTGGTCAACTCTGTCAGCGGTCAAAAGTCAGCTCTGGTATGGAGTCAAAAGTCAAACGTTAACTGTGAATGCTGACGTGGCGCAGGGGTTGACGTGGCACTAGGTCTGATGTGGCAATATGGTCGGATGACACGTGTCAAAGCGTGGAATAGACTGTCGGCGTGTGGATGACACGCTACATGGGAGGAGGCGTGTGGGGCAGCGAAGCAAAAACATTCCACTAGGGCGCGGAGGCACATCCAAGCTCCGATGGCAGTGTTCTCGCAGAATTTGGAATCTCCAACGTTGGATCTGTCAATTGGTGCTAGTACGTAACAAGGTGATTGGACCACCGTAGTGGCGCAGACTGATTCTTTGGGCAGCGCATGAGAGAGTGTGGTAACTTTGATGGACTTGGTCTCGGCTGCTCTCGACAGATCGGCTTCCAAGGATTCGATTAGTGTAGTCACTGGCTCGAAAGGAGGATTGGAAGAAGGGGACCAGAAGAAGGAAGAGCAACAGGAGACTGATGATGTAGTAATAGAGAGGATCTAGTACTTAAAAGTTCAGCTTGAATGTCATCAAAAGTGAAAGAATTGTTATGGGTAGCAAATGTATAGGAAGTGACAAACGAATTGAAGACCGTGTTGAGTCCATTGATGAGGTAGTACTAGAGAGGATCTTTTCTGAAAGAGTAGCATTAAGCTAGCTAACTCAATTCTGGATTAAGTTTGGTGGCGACCTTTCCTTTAGCATCAAATATACTCTAACACCACAATGCTCAAAAATCATGACTTCTCAATACAAGAAATTGAGATAGGCATATTAAATAGTTGGTTTCCTCAAGTTTGATTCAGCCATTGAAGGAAAAATTGGGTGAGTTTGGGATTTTCCTATATCTCTCATACCATGAAAGATTTGATAAAAAAAGTGTTTTTGGTTTTGGTTACCAAAACAAAGCATGTATCTTGTTGTATATAAACGTGTACAGGTAAAAGAGTTGGAGTTATACATGAGCAAATGGTAATAAAGGGGTGATGAAGAAAATACAACAGAAATATAGTGGTGATGAGAAAAATAAATGGGAAAGCAGTTTGAGTGAACTTTAGCTGCGATCCAATATACTACAAGGTAGTTGCACAAGTTAGCACTTCCCTAAACTTTTCTAATCTTCTAAAAAGAAGAAGGGAGAATGATAGCTATAGTCTGAGATGACATCAGCAATCTTTCTGTAGGTTGTTGACGTTGACCATCCTTATCTACTTATCTACGATAACAATTGCAATCCCTTTAGTAATTCAGCAACAGTAACGGATAGTTTCGATTCTCGAAGATATTTTATTTGCAATTGAAGTGGCAACTTTAGAGGGCAAGTACTGTAGTTTACCCTATCTAAAATAAGACCAAAACGTGATTGGTGTGATTCCAGATTCTTGTCGGAGGAGAGGTAATCACCAGAGAGGTGGCAAAATAAGGTGGTGGGTGATATTGGTTGCACGGTTGTGATTTGACAGCAGCAGACCGACAGAGTTCTTGGTAATTAAAAAATAAATAAATAAATAAAGTTGTTACCACATTGTTGCGAGGTTTGGTGGTCTGTGCTTTCTCCTTATGGTTTTGTTGCGAGGTTGTGGTCTGTGCTTTTTCCTTACGGTTTTGTTGCGAGTCTATTATTCACATGCTCGATTGGCTGTCAAAACTGTTTTACTGCAAGCAGCAGTCTGACTTGCCTGTTTCTTTTTGTTTTCTTAGATTTTATCCGCTAAAGTAATAATTAAGTTTTGGAAAAATGATTACGGCGTTTATGCGGGTTACAGCATTCACCTCAGGTTAGCAACATGCTAGGTGCACCGAGCGTATATTTTTAAGTGCATATTTTTTAACGTAACAGTAAAAATAATCGGATGATTCATCTAAAATTGGATGTTACTTTTGAGTGTTTATTTATTTTATTTTTTTTCTCTTCTCATGCCGTCACTCTCTTCTCTCTAGCTATCATGAGCGATGAGCTTGACA
>JAJPGS010001736.1:0-19416 GCA_028654335.1 Alnus rubra
TCCTCCACCTTCTCTTTTTCGTCCCTTCATTCCATTTGTTTGTTGACCCTTTTTCTTTGGGAGGATTTGTGGGTAATCTTGGGGAGGATAGCCGATTTCACTAGGATTATGATATTTTTTTTATTTGTTTATAATGGGAAGAGAAGTAGAATAAGATTACAAGAATGTCTGTTTTTATTATGATAGGTTTTTTATTGATATAGGATTTACACATCAAAAAAGATAGTAAGAAATGATGTCTCCAATGTAAATTTTTACAAAATATTGAGCCAAATGAATAAATTCAAAAAGTACAGGAAATATTATCTACAATTCTGGAGTCTAAGTCTAAGGAATGGGTCAATTTGAAAAACTAAATTTCAAATCTTTAGATAAGAATAATTTCTGATCAAACTTATTAGGAAGAAATAAATTATATAGAAATTAAAATTACACAATATTATGCATGCAAGCACACAAGACCCGTGTATAAGGTCCATTTGAGTTTGCGATTTCAAAAGGTACGATTTAAAAATAGTGATTTAAAAAAGTGCGATTTTGTTAAAAAAGCAGATAAGTGTTTGGCAAAATCGCAATTTAGCATTTAAAATCACAAGTTAGCCTATAAAATTCTGTATTTTTTAAAAAACGCCACCTTGTCTGCGAGTTAAAAAAAAAACAATTTTTTGAGTTTTCAAACCGCAATTTTTTAAAAACGCAATTCTCAAACGATTCATTTTATGCGATTTGATTTAAAATCATACTTTTTATAAACGAAATTGCAACTCCAAACGCATCCTAAATAAGAGAGCTTCCACATAATTCATTATATATAAAAAGAAAATCATAAAATAAAATGAATACTAGTTTCCAAGAGTCATAAATTGCATTTTCTTCGTTATTTGAATGGGAACAATTAATACGTTGAAACCTAATTAGTTATGTGGGAAAGCATAGAGAGGATAAGACTAAAACTGAGGATGATAGGGGAAAGGATAAGATTAAAAACCACGTGTAGTTGCTGCTTATAGGACTCTTAGATTCACACAAAAATTG
This sequence comes from Alnus rubra, assembly GCA_028654335.1. Lineage (NCBI taxonomy): Eukaryota > Viridiplantae > Streptophyta > Magnoliopsida > Fagales > Betulaceae > Alnus > Alnus rubra. Next base: position 1,036 of record JAJPGS010001736.1, read on the forward strand.
AAACTTTTGTTGTCCTCCAAAATCAGTCAAACTTCTCTTTAAGAATGAAGCAAAATTATCTGCAGTGACTTCACCAATACTCCACTTGGCTACTAATTGACTAAGAGCCTGTTCGTTTGAAAGTATGACTTTTAAAAATTGCCATTTCAAAACGTTATTGTTCACTTTTTTTTTTTAAATTGCAGGCAAATTGATTTTTTTTTTTTTTTTTTTTAAAAAAAAAAATACTATTTAGAAACAAACCTGCAATTTTGGAAAGTCAAATCGTGATTTTGTTAAGCGTTTAACTGTGTTTTTAAAATTGTATTTTGAAACCGCAAACCCATATGAACTTCGAAAGCATGCTGTGAAGCTGTTTGGTAATGTTGAGCAAATGGAGTACATCGAGTTATTAAGTTTAATTAACCCAATATTTGAATTAGAGAAACCCAAGAAAAAAAAACATAGAAAAGAGTAAATAAATGTACCAAAAGAAAGTTATTACCTTGCGTGTAATGTTTAATACTCATCTTTCATTCCACTCATGTATCACTAGGTGACACACTTTGAATTTTTTTCATTTTTTTAATAAAGACGGATTGAATGGCTTATGAGTACTGCTACATCAGCTCAATAATATAAAAGTCAGTAATATACAAGTGAGATTAGAGATAAATGTGTAGTATTACTCACAAAGAAAATAGCAGGACGAAGGGTGAAGATTTTGGAAAGGCGATTTATATTGATCTAAGAATTTAGATAGATAAGGTTAAAACAATAAATAACTTTGAATTTTTTTCATTTTTTTAATAAAGACGGATTGAATGGCTTATGAGTACTGCTACATCAGCTCAATAATATAAAAGTCAGTAATATACAAGTGAGATTAGAGATAAATGTGTAGTATTACTCACAAAGAAAATAGCAGGACGAAGGGTGAAGATTTTGGAAAGGCGATTTATATTGATCTAAGAATTTAGATAGATAAGGTTAAAACAATAAATAAATAAATAATAATAATAATAAATTAAAAAGAAAAAAGAAAAAAAAGAAAAGAAAAGAAAGAAAGAAAGAAGAAGAAGAAAAGAAAAGAAAAGAAAAAGAAGCATATATGTAAATGGGTTAAGTGGGGGATATTGGAAATAATGTGATATTACTTATGGAAACCAAAGGCCAAGAGCTTTGGCAGAGCAAGGTTGGCAAGGGAGAGTTGAATTAATTAGAGATTGATAGCCAAATGGAAATCTGTTATACTTTTGGAAATTTAATGCAGACAGACATATTTGCACATATTTTCCCAGAGATTCTCTACACAAACCTCTTCTCTCTCTCTCTTTCTTTTCAAATCTCTTTCTTTTGCAGTTCTTCCAAGAACACCGACTGTTGCAGTCTGTTTTCATGGGTGTTGACGACCCTTTTGAAGAAGATGATGATCATCACGTACCCTTTGAAGAGAAGAAGAATGTGAAGCATGGAAACCCAAAGGCCATTATACGCATCTGTGACCTTTGTGGCAAAACATTCATCGGCGGAAAGGCTTTGGGAGGTCACAGAAGATCGCACTTTCAGACCAAGAAAGTTGCGGCCAAGATGGGATGCTGCTGTATATGCAAGAAGGATTTCCCGTCGATGAGATCGTTGTTCGGCCACATGAGGGCCCACCCAGATAGAGATTGGAAGGGGATTCAACCTCCAAGAAAAAGTCGCAGTTCGACAATGGCAGATTCTGCGGATGATGATGATGATGAAGACGACAACAATGGCCCCAATTGATACGTGCGAAATCCGATACCGATGTTCTTCTGAAGTCCGTTTCCAGCTGGTCGAAGACGGAGAGGAGGCGGCGGATAAGTACCGGCGCAGTTGCGGCGGCCCAGATTCTTGTTTCTATTTCTCGTGGAGAAAATCCCACCCAGCTGCCTGAATACAGTTGCTCCATAAATCAGGCTGCGATTGAAGTTCGTAGAGAGGAAAAACAGAGGATCGTGAAAAAGAAGAAGGCGAAGAGTTGGGTAGAGAAGTTGAGAGATTGTGAAGAGAGTGAAGCAACAAATGGTGAGAAAGTGGTGAGAATTGCTATAAATGCAGCACTTGTGATAAATCCTTCCGGACCTTTCAAGGCTTGGGGGTCACAGATCCATCCACAACAAAGACAAGAACAGAGAAGCAACAAATATTGTTGCATCATTTGCAGATACCTTCAGAATTGATGAGGGTGAAGAAAGCAACAAGACATTCCCATCACCAGGAGAAGCCAGCCAGACAGGTCCAAGAAGAATGGATTTTGATCTAAATCAACCTTATGATATGGAAGATGAAGATGTATATTGAGTCTACCTTCAATCAGGTCTGATAGAAAATTAGCTGTTCAAGCAGCCTGTACACTTTCTTTGAATTTCTATCTTTTTTTCCCTTCAAACTTTGGATTCTCATATTGATTTATGTCTATTGGCGTGTTTGGCATTGTGATTTTGTAGACAAAAAGTATGATTTTAAACTAAATCTCGTTTGTGATTGCATTTTTTAAAAAATAAAAATTGAGAATTGAAAACACAAAATCTGCATTTTCAAATCGCAGATAAAAGGGTGCTGCTAAATTATGATTTTAAAGGACAAATTTTGATTTTATCGAATCCAAGAAAGCACATTTTCAAGTTGCAAGTTTTAAAATCACTATTTTTAAATCTTACTTTTTGAAATCGTTAACCCAAACGGATCATATCTCTCTTGTTCTACTTCTTAAACCCTTTGCTCAATTCCTACTTGGGTTTGCTTAATTTCTTGAAATTCTTCATAACTGGAATTTGATTAGGTATATTCAAGAGTTAATTTCTCAAACTTTTGATTCTTATATGACCAAATTATGTTTCTCACATGTTCTTGGATATTAGGAATAATTACTTTCTTGAATTTCTGCTTCTTATTCAGAATTTAATCAGATTTTTCAAGATTTAGTTTAATTTTCAAACTAAATCTTTCGGTTCTCATATCTAGTTTTGCCTCTATTGATCTTAGATCTTAGTTGTTGCTGCATCCCCAACCTTTCGGTGATCCATCTGAAAATCATCAGGATTGCATTCCCCAATTCTTTCTTCATGATGAAGATGATACGAGGCCACATTTTGTAAATTATTTTATGATGATTGATGATCATATTTTCTTTTCTTTGATTCTAAATTAGGTGGAAATATCAGATGCTCATGCTTAAATTTGAACAAGTTACGCCATTAAATAAAACTTTCTCCTTTCACTCACATAAATTTTTTTAATTTAATTTATTTTTTGGATAAGTAATTGCCCTTTAAGGGGAGGGAAAAAAAATATTCAAACTAGTAATCTCCGCTTTCGTTTATGAAATAACTCAATTGTTCTAGTTACCTCTGCTTTCGATACCATAATCAGCCTTCAATTGTATATCGTATGAACTCAATTGCTGAAAATTTTCCTTTCAAAACAATGATATTATTATTATTATTATTATTATTATTATTATTATTATTATTATTATTATTATTATTACTTAACAACAGAAACGAGGGTATAAGAATCTTTGTAAAAGTGAAAAATAAACAAATTCTCATTATTTGAATTAGGAGAGGTTGGAAATTGAAAGTAGAAAGAAAAATGAGATTAATGTAGGTCAAAAGTAATGTAAATAAGATCAGGCTAGGGAGGGATTTATCATTTATCCTAGCTAGTGGGATATAATATTTTTCCTACATGAGTAACAAATTAGTAGCATTATACTTTCTTTCTTTTTCTTTTTCTTTTGGAAATAAGTATCATTTTCATTGATCATAAAATGGAGGGTTTCTCCTCGAGTACAGTACTCAAAATGAAAGGTGTTCAAACCTCTATCCAAACAGAGTCCAAAGAATGAACCAATGCCATTTTGGCTATTAGCATTATACTTTATAAAGGAAACCACTTCACAAACCTTTATCTTTTGGTGAATGATCAGCTTCATCTTACAATTTTTTATTTTTTATTTTTTTTAATCTAGCTATTTATGGTTAATGAAAGATTAAAATTTTGTAAATACTTTACATCAAACAAGAGATAGATAAACTCGTCATTTGTTCTTGTTGTTTATCATTGGTCGTGATATCTAGGTTCAAAATAAATATTTCTCGTCGTTTAACAATAAATGACAAGAATTTACGTCAGTTAATACAATACAACATAAATCGTTTAATTTAAACATCAATTGTAAATTTTTAAAAGCAATGTTAATTTTTTAATAAATTAAAGAAAATGGGTATACTGTATTAATAGTGTACCCACTTTTTTTTTCACCTGATAAACATATGTATATAAAATATTATATATATATATATATATATATATATATATATATATCTTTGGTGCCTTCATAACTTGAAGTGCACATATTGCTAAAGGAAAATGAGTAGACATGAAAACAGAGTATTTATCTTTCCAAATGATAAAACAATGATTTTTTTCTCAAAATCGGATGAGACATAAGTAGATGATTACAAGCATAACGAAAGAAAATATTTGTAGATGATTACAAGTCCAAATAAAATAAAAGAACCACAATACAATCAAATTGCCAAATATGTAAGCCCCCAAGTGCGTCCACCACCGGACCAAATTGGCTCAAGTGGAAAGAATCTTAGTGGAGGGGACACTTTACACGAATTTGAGGTTTACATGATAATGATAAATACACAAAGTAGCTCTACTTTAGATTGGCTCTTTGTCACTATTACAAACAAACAAACAAAAAAAGAAGTAGAGGAAGAAAGAAGAAAGAAGTAAAAACATAGAATTCTCAAACCCTCTACATTAAGACACGACTAGAGAGGTTTGGTTTGACCACACTCAAAGCAAACTGCCACATGAGGAAAACATAACATGAAAGGTTTGCCCTTTTCTAGGACATCATTCCAAAGGTCACTACATAATACCGAAAAGACGCACATATATACAATCCACCATTTTCACTACACAAATCCCAAGATACATTCATAAACACAAGCACACAAAGCTCAAATTCACAACTTTCATCTTCTTTGTCCCCCCATTTACCTCCATTTTCTCTGCAACCAAACACACATGAGCAACAACAACAAAAAAACACGAGCACATAATCCACAAATAAACACATATTTTCACAAACAAATAGCAAGAGAGAGACCGGCTCATTTTTTGGCCCATTTCTTATTATTTTGTTGTATTTTCTGCATTGTATTTTGATTTGGATTTGTTGTTGGGGAACCCACCCATTTTTCGGTTTTTTGAGTCTCTATAACCCTGATCTATTTACTTAGGAAAAAAAAAAAAAAAACAAGAGAAAGAGACTCACTTGTGCATGGACTCATTTATTACTTAGGAATAATATATTTTGCATAGTATTTTATGCCTACATGATGTAGGTCTAAATGTTTTCTAAGGACAACTTAATGTCTCAAAAACACTAGAACCAAATTCTCAAGCGTAGTTTTATACATAAAGAGAATTGTTAAAACTCACTTAAGTCAAAAAAAATGCAGGGAACAAAGGCATGGGCTGCAAGAGAGACCATTTTCAATGGCACGGCGGTGCTTACACTCAACAGCCCCATTTTATTGATGGGTGTGAGGGCAAGTAACCAATGTTTAATTCCATGAGATAAAAAATAGGTATTTATCTCTACGAGATGCTAAGCTATCTAAGATTTTATGTTTTGGATAGCTAGCCCTTGGTTCCATCTTCTCTATCAAAATACCCAAAAGAAAACTACATGTTAAGCTGTCCATAATTGCAAATTTCTGGATAGCCCTTGATTTCTATTTTATTTTATCATACAAGAACCAAGTTAATTGACACACACATATGTATTGTAGAAATTTTAGATAGCTAGAATGTTAACTATACTACAACAAATTCACCATCTCTAGGCAGTTTCATGGTAAAAAACCATATGGAATAAAGTCCAGATGCTCTATTCTGAACAGTTTTAAACCGTCCAAAATTTTTGGTTGAGAATTCGAATTCTAGATGGTTTGGGCCAAATTGTCCGGAATTCCAGACCGTTTTGGACCAAACCGCCTGAAATTAATTATGGACGGTTTAGACCAAACCGTCCAGAATATATAATAATTTTTTTTTTTTTAATATTAACCTGATTGGCATGAGAAAATCCTTCATATAAATTTTTTTTATATTAACCTGCAAAATCCAAATCCAAGGTCCAAAATGCACTTCTTCACAACAACAGTCTACTAGCTTACCTATTACAAAATTCAAATGCATACCTATTACATAATTCAAATCCAAATACATTTCACAATTGATCCAAATACATGTCAAAATAGTCCCATTCAATAAAAACAATGTCTCTCTAGTAAACCAAAAGATTTTGGATACAACAATTATTACATACATGAAATATGTTTTAGTGCCAAGAAGAAGTGTTACTACCCACATGCCACGCCACCCATCAAAACCTGAAACAGTGGAATATAATGAACATTGAATTAAACAAGAATCTATTGAGCAATTCTCAATCATTTGCTAATGTAGGTAAAAAGTCACTTGGGTTTGGCTCAAGTGGCAAGATATTGGATGGGGTTGGGTAAGACTTGAACCCAAGTCTTACTAAGTCAAAGTATAATTATTTTGTATTTTCTGTCAATGACATAAACAATGAATAGAAACTCTCGTCATTCAAATAGAAGCCATTATTGTAGCACTTGTGCAACGGTTTTCCCATTGCTTCACAGAAACCAACCAATTTGGTTAAAATAAAACGAATGAACAAAAGTATGAATGGTGTACATCCTCCTTTAATCTCTTTAATATTTATTAAATCAAGTATTACACGAGTATACTTCAATTTTAACCATTTGATTTTTTGAGCATCATAGAAAATTAGAAAACAGAAATTCTCATTATTCAAATAATTTTCTTGACTATTCACAGGTTAAATCACCAAAACAAGGGCTTCTTTGAAACCAAAGGTAGAGTGGGATCCATAACATACTTGCTCTTTGAAGTTGGCACATAAATGTCATTTTTTATTGGAATGACACTATTAGGAAACAGAATACATTAGGGACTTCTTTAAATAAGAACATGACACATATGTTTTAGTCACGACCTTAACCTAAAACATTAATATATATATATATATGGGTTTCTTATATTATTCATGGGTCCTAAAATAATGGAGCATAATGAGCATAGATGGGATTGTGAGAAAACATACTCATAGCCAACAAACACTATCCCTTTTATGCGCCACCTTATCCTGTCTCATCGTCATCATCGGCTTCCCCTGCATTTGTACATACACACAGTCTTAAGTTTCTCTTCAAATCTCTTCAAAGAGTACAATAATGAAATTTTTATGTTTTTTTGTCACTTAATGACTTATTAATGAAAAACTAAGACTAAACCAAAGCATCACCTTCTTGGTTGTTTCCCCGGCATAATCATGGCTACCATATGTTTAACGACTGCCAGCTCTTCCTGTTGCGCTTCATACTTGATGTTTTGCGCTTCAAGCAAAGTCTTCAAATGTTTCATCTCAGCAACCATTGCTTGTTTCATGGGAGTAGATGCACTAGAGATCGATCCCTGTCTGGAGGTGTAAGAGGTGGATTTACCAGGAGTTGGCCCTAGCCCCACCCCGCGTACACGACCGGAATGTTCCCGTCCTAGTACTTGTGTGCACGCATCGTTAGTGAAAGAACTTGAAAATTTTCTTGTATTGTTTGATGATTTACAAGTGAATGCCTTAGGACATTATATACACACAACTGTTGAAGTAAAAACTGGAATGTAAATAATAAAAAAGGGATGAGTGTAAATACAATTCTTTATAAGGCTGATTGAGGGAACAGTGGCTTTACATGTGAGGATCTTTGGTCTTCTTTCCTTTCTACTGATGCGCATGATCTGGTGAAGGATGATTTACCTTGTGGATGATTTGGTTTCCTATCATAGATTGCTGCATTAGTTGTGAGTCCATAATGAGAGGCATGATATGTGGTATCTTGTCTGATTGTAGAGCCAGGAGCTATATTAGGAATGTAATCAACGGCTGTATCATTATTGGCCTTGTCTATTGATGGAAACTGACAAATGGATGCTGTAGAATTAACATGAGCTGGAGTGGAGATTGTAGTAGAATCATTGTGCGGCATTATGGGTGAAGTGGCAGCCAAAGGGGTTGCATGTGGTGAGGCTTTGGAGGCCACATGAGAAGCTGCCACGATGGCTGTGGCAGCCAACATCTCTGCATGGGATGAAGCCACAGAGGCTGCTACATGTGTTGGAGAGGAAGATTCTCTAACAGCCCCTCTTAAGCTAATGGGGGAGGAGACTACCATGAGCTTGGAACGAAGAAGCAAGAATCTGGCAGATGATAATCCTTTGGTAAATACATCGGCAAGTTGGTCACGTGTGGAAATGAACTTGAGCATAATGTCACGATTTATAACCTTTTCTCGCACAAAATGGTAGTCGATTTCTATATGTTTGGTGCGAGCATGGTAGATAGGATTAGAAGCAAGAGCCAAGGCACTAATGTTGTCACACCAAATGATGGGAGCTTGTGAAAGAGCAAACTGAATTTCACAGAAAAGCATTCTCAACCAGTAGACTTCAGCAGTGGTGATAGCAAGGGATCTGTACTCGGCTTAAGTGCTACTTTCGAGAGACAACGGGATGCTTTTTAGCACACCAAGAGATCAAATTGGGGCCAAGAAAGATAGCAAATCCAGTTGTGGAACGTCTATCATCAATGCTGCCAGCCCAATCACTATCACAGTAGGCAGTGAGATGGAGAGAACCTTTGGAGTACAGGAGTCCATGATTAGCATAAGCTTTGAGGTATCTTAAGACTCTCTTCACAGCAGACCAATGAGTCGTGGAGGGTGCATGCATGTGTTAGCAGAGCTGATTGACTAAAAATGAAATTTCAGGATGTGTTACTGTGCAGTATTGAAGAGCACCAACTACCTGTCTATATTCTGTAGGATCTGACAATGGATGACCATCATATTTAGAGAGTTTCAAGCCAAATGGAGAGGGTGATTTGGCGGGTTTAGCATCTTGCATGTTGGCGCGATGAAGTAAATCAAAAATATATTTGGCTTGACATAGGTGCAACCCTTGATCAGTGCGAGAAACTTGAATGCCCAAAAAGAAATGAAGAAGTCCAAGGTCTTTAACTGGAAATTCCTGCTGTAATTGAGCAATGATGGACTGAATTAGCTTGGCATCAGTCCCTGTGATGATGATGTCGTCTACATAAACCAACATGAAGATATGAGTGGGTTTCAGATGTAAAGTAAATAATGAGGAATCCAAGAGAGAGGCAGTAAATCCAATATCCAGTAGGAAAGATGAAAGCCTATTAAACCAGGCTCAAGGGGCCTGTTTGAGGGCCTTATGGAGCTTGCAAACAAATTTTGGATGAGCAGGGTCAGTGAACCCTTTCGGTTGCTCCATGAAAACATCTTCAAGCAGGTGGCCATGAAGAAAGGCATTGGAAATGTCCAATTGCCTTATAGTCTAATCAAACTGAACAGCTAAGGAGAGAATGACACGAATTGTAGCAGGCTTGATGACTGGGCTGAAAGTTTCAGTGTAATCTATGCCATTTTGTTGTTCAAACCCTTTAGCAACCAATATGGACTTGAGCTTGTTAATTGATCCATCGACTTTCTGTTTAATTCGATAAACCCACTTATTGCTGATGATGTTTTGATGAGGAGGACGAGGACAAAGTGTCCAAGTGGCATTATTCATGAGTGCTTGGAATTCTTCTGCCATAGCTTGAACCCACCTAGGATCAGTAGCTGCCTTTTGATAGCAAGATGGTTCAGACTCAGTGATGGTGATGTGGAACATTTGAGGGGGATATTTGGTGGTTTTATAGGCTTGAAAATCTGGGAACTGTTTAGGTCGAGTAGAACCAGTTTTGGAACGGGTAGTCATGGGATGCTGAGATGAAAATGAAGAAACAATGGTTCCAGATGGTATTTCAGAGGTAGAACTTGAAGGAATGGGAGGTAAGGTAGTAAGCTGGATATTAATCACTTCAGTTGAAGGGTGATGAGATGAGAGAGGGGTTCAACACCAGTAAGAGATGCTGGTTCAACACTAAAAGGTGATGGAGATTCAGGACGTAGTGTAGGAGAGGTACTGCTGGGGACAGAGAATGAGTTTCCATAACTAGAGTTAGACATAAAAGGTGATAGTGGAGGAAGTAAACTTACTGGGAGAGTAAAGGGCAAGTCACCAATTGCACTGATCTTGGAAGGCAAGTGAGAAGAGGCATGATCCTTGGCTGGAAAGTTCTGCTCATAAAAAACCACATGTCGTGATAAGTACACTTTATTAGTAATAGGATCTAAGCATTTGTATCCAGCATAGCTGTAACCAAGGAAGATGCAAGGTTTGGAACGATATTGGAGTTTATGTAGACCAAAGGGACGCAGGAGTGGAAAACATTTGCAACCAAAGACCTTGAGAGATTGATAATCAGGTTCTTTGTGATAAAGTTTAAGATAAGGGAAAAAATTGTCCAGGATTGGTGTAGGCAGTCTGTTTATGAGGTGAGTTGTTGTGAGGAATGCATCAACCCAATAAACATTGGAAAGATGGGAATGAGCTAGAAGAGTTAAATCTGTTTCTAGAATGTGCCTTAGATTTCTTTCGGCTAGGCCATTCTGTTGAGAGGTATAGGGACATGATTTTCTGTGGACAATGTCATTTTTGGTGAGGAAGGATTGGAAGTGCAGTGATGTGTATTCACCCCCTCCATCTGATTGAAGTTGTTTGATGGATGAGGAGAATTGTTTTTCAACAAGAATTTTGAATTTGATAAAGCATTCATAAACAGCAAATTCTGTGTCAAGAGGATAGAGCCAAGTGTATCTTGAGTAATCATCAACAAAGATAACATAATATTTAAATCTACTGTTAGATGTGATAGGTGAAGTCCATATATCAATGTGAATTAAATGTAATGGAAAAGAAGTTTGACGATTTGAGGAAGAGAATGACAACTTCTTACTTTTTCCCATTTGACAGGAATCACACAAGCCAATTTTATTTGAATTGAAAGAGGAAACAGGAAGCTTGAAAGCTTTAACAATGTGAGAAACAACATCATTTGCTGGGTGACCTAGTTTAAATCAAGGTTGAGGTCTTTATTCCTAACAAGGCTACAAATGCACGACTGGATTTGTGTGAGTTCCCTTTAAATCTCAAAGGATAGAGGCCATTTTCACACTTGCCTGCCAAGAGGATTGCCTTGGTGAGATTGTCCTTCACAAAAAAATGAGATGATGAGAGTTTAAAATAGCAATGATTATCTAAAAAGAATTTTTGAATAGATAAGAGGTTAGCAGAGGCATTTGGACAATGAAGAACATTTTTAAGGTGAAGTTTAGAAGATGAGTTTGGAATAGCGATAAGAGTTGAACCAGCATTGTCAATCTTGAGGCCAGATCCATTGCCTACAGCAACCATTTCATTTCCATCAAAAGGTTGCTAATCTGAGAGATTTTCCAGATTGTTGGTAATGTGTGCATTTGCACCACTATTAGCAAGCCACTCTTGTTCCTCATCATAAAGAGCATTTGTTTGAGCTGTCATGGATGCCAATTGAGGTGGGGGATGTCTGCCTTGATATGAGTAATTCATCCTGTGGAAGCAGTCTAAAGCTTGATGGCTTGATTTCCCACAAATTTGGCAAGGAGCACGATTTGAGTTGGTGGGATTGGATGAATTGTTGGGAGAAGAGTTCTGGCTTGTCTTGTTGTTGGAAAATCCTGAATTGCTGAATCTGGGAGCACCAGATGAGTGATTGCCTTGCTGTGATCTGAATGCAGGAAAGCCATTTGGCTTAGCATAATTGTTGTTGTTGTATGGCTGCTGTCTATTGTTGGATTGATATGGCCCCTTTTTGAAATTGTGTGGACCTGTCTTGTGAGCAAACAGAGCAAAGGTGGAGGCATCAGGAACAACAACTTGATGATTGTTGAGTAACATTTCGTGATTCAGCAGGATATCCTGAAAATCATCAAAACTTAGGACTTTGTCCCTTGTTGCAAAGGCAAGGTTAGTCACAAAGTGAATAGAACTTGGATTGAGACCATTGGTGATGGAAGATATAAAATCTTCATCATCCAAAGGTTTGCCAATGACTGCAAGTTGGTCAGCCATGCTTTTAGCAAATTGTAGATAATCTGAGCATGATTTGGAACCTTGACGCAAGTTCTGTAACTGCTGCTTGATGTTGGAAACATAAGTACGAGACTAACTAGCAAATCTATTGGCTAGTGCAGTCCATACCTGCTTAGAAGTATTTAGTCCATAAACAGTTGATAGGACTTTATCTGAGAGAGAAGCATTTATCCAGCTTAATAGGTGCTGGTCCTTCTTGATCCAGATGGAGTATTCTGGATTAGGAGTATCTTGACCTTGTTCATTGGTTAGATACTTTGGGGGACACGGTTCACTCCCATCAATGATGCCTAGCAGTTCATTGCCGCGTAGGACAGGTAGAAAAATGGACAACCATTTTAGGTAGCTGCCAGGGCCTTTCAATTTCACTCCAGACACTTGAGTGTAGTTAGGCAGGAAAATGGATATGGTTGGTGAGGCAGAGATATTGGAGGAAGCCATTAGGAATAAAAAAAATAACAGGAAGGAAAGATTTTTGAGATGTGGCGTTTGCCTAATGCTCTGATACCATGAAAGAACTAGAAAATTTTCTTGTATTGCTTGATGATTTACAAGTGAATGCCTTAGGACATTATATACACACAAGTGTTGAAGTAAAAACTGAAATGTAAAAAATACAAAAGTGTAAATGCAATTCTTATAAGGCTGATTGAGGGAACAATGGCTTTACATGTGAGGATCTTCGGTCTTCTTTCCTTTCTACTGATGCGCATGATCTGGTGAAGGATGATTTGCCTTGTGGATGATTTGGTTTCCTATCATAGATTGTTGCATTAGTTGTGAGTCCATAATGAGAGGCATGATATGTGGTATCTTGTCTGATTGTAGAGCCAGGAGCTATATTAGGAATGTAATCAACGGTTGTATCATTATTGGCCTTGTCTATTGATGGAAACTGACAAATGGATGTTGTAGAATTAACATGAGCTGGAGTGGAGATTGTAGTAGAATCATTGTGCGGCATTATGGGTGAAGTGGTAGCCAAATGGGCTGCATGTAGTGAGGCTTTGGTGGCCACATGAGAAGCTGTCATGATGGCTGTGGCAGCCAACATCTCTGCATGGGATGAACCCTCTGTGGCCACAGAGGCTGCTACATGTGTTGGAAAGGAAGATTCTCTAACAGTTAGGCGACCAATAAATCAACCCTTGTGAACACACTCGTTTTGCAGGCGATGGATTATCGATAATTGCTCTCATCTTCGCCTACACAAAACATACAAATGATAACTTGAACATACAAATAAAATTACGTATTTAGCACTTATCATAGCTTCTCCAGTAGCTGCATTCATAGAGTTTCCATCTTTCTTGGTATGCGAGACAATGAACATATCGTCTCGGTTTGGGGTTTCTCATGTGTCTTCCTCCTGCAATATCATTAACATTATCATACAAGTTTATTATCTAACTACAGTACGTACGAGCCCTGAACATTTTTCTATTAATTGCCAGAGTTATACGTACCATATCTCGTGCAACCTATGCAATGCTCTTCGATCCCAAAGTGTGAAAAATTTGTTGAAGCCACTGCTTGTCTTGGCCTTATCTGCTATTTCCTATAAACTTCGTAATGTTAATATGTGGATTTCTTAAACAAAATAAATAATTTATTAATTAAAAGAGAACGACATCACTCCATAAATTTAGCGTTTGGCATTATTGAGAAAATACCTTATTAGCCTGAGACAATCGCCTATCAACTTGCATTTTAATGTCTTCTGGTCTCAAATTCATCTTACGCAAGTCTTGACATGCTTCGAGGTTGTCTTTGGTTTTCCCATTCATGTCCAATAGCCTGCCAAGTATGTTATTAACGATATTTTTTTCTGTGTGCATCACATCAATGTTATGACATAGTAACTGATATTTCCAGTAAGGCAAATCGTATAATACACTTCGTCTCTTCCAATCAACTTCTCAATTGGGCAGCTTCTGTCCGATCCTTGCCCGTTTCACAACACATTCTAATTGTCTCATGATCTCATCGTCATCCGGCACTTCGTGCGGACTATCCATTTCCTGCGCACCGTTGAATGGTCTCTTGTTCCTTCTCCCCCATGTTCTGGAGGCAACCAATGCAACACTTTGACCGGCTTTTTTTCAAACTTTTTGTCGACCCATCTTCATCAGTTACGTCATCCTTCCAATAAAACTCCTTGCGCGATGTACATTTGTCCAACTTTTCATTTTCTCTCCAAAACAGTATACAACCTTTACGACAAGCCAATATCTTCTCGTACCCAAGGCCTAAATCTCTCATGTACTTTTTCACCTCGTATGTGTCTTTAGGCAAACTTGCATCCGAAGGCATCAAGATATTGAGAAATTGTCCATACATGGAGAATGATGTATTGCTCCAACCGTTTATACACTTCATACTATATAGATGCACAATAGCTCCCAATTTGCTATGTTTTGTATTTTCATGGAGTGGCGTATCGGCATCCTTTAGCTAATCCTCTAACTTATTCGCCCCCTTGTTAGAGTCTTCAATTTCATCCTCCACAGCTTCGACTTCGGCTTCGACTTCAACTCCCACTTGAGACTCACCCGCTTTTACACAAACACTGTGCATTGCAAAAACATCATTTAGCATGTCTTGCATCCCACAGGACCCCCCATGTAGTGGAATACTATTGACTCGAACCATACTGGAAACTTTAGCGGGAGAGACAAGTGGTTCCCCATGCATTATCCCCTTGGCGTAACCCTCAATAATCCCGGCACCTGACGTTAAATGGGCAAATACAACTTCATTGGACCATGTTTTGCCCATGGAACACTTCTTATAGGGACACACAATGAACCCTTTTCTCTTAGAGTGCTTGCTTGCAAATTTCACAAACGCCATAACCCCACGAATGTACCCTCTCGTACTTTTCATCTTTTTCATCCAACTCTTGTCCATCTTTCTCACTACAATATCACAAAAACTTTCTCACATTTATATTATATTAAAACACTCTTTTAAAAAAATAAATAAATAAAAATAAAACATCTTCCAAAACATATTATCAAATATAATCAATTGCTAGGTAGGTGATAAGTACTGAATGTTACACATTCAAGCTTCTTAATTTACATATGTTAAGCTTTTAGTTTTGTTATAGTTTGATGTTTTGTGTTGTTTTTGTGTTTTCTTGTATTTTACAGGTTTTGTAAGTAAATCCATCAAATTCCAAGATTATAACAAAGTCGGCAAACTCACTTTTGGATAGATTCAACTCCAAATCAATTTTGAATTTAAGGAAAGAGAAGTCGGCAAAAATTCGTTATTTTTGGAAATAATCCAGAATGAGCACATCTTAGTAATTTAATCATAACTTTCGGCTCAAGTATCAGATTGCGACAAAATTTGTGGCGTTGGAAAGCTAATAAGAAATGAAACAAATATGTCAGAAATAGATTTTTCCTAATTAGGACGTTTACCATACCATAATCACCCCGTAATAGAAGACCGCAAATCTGTACGAATTTTGGAATCATTTTCCTACTTGGATAGAAATTTCAGAAAATGAAAAGACTTGTAATTATTCTATTTGGACTTGAAGACCTACTTAGAATTGTAATAGGAATTCTAGAGCTTCTTAATCCCTATAAATAGGCCTCTAGCTTTCAAGAAAAGACACACAAGCTTTGAGGAAGAATCAAAGACTACATCAAGGAGGTTCTTTCTAGTTTTTATTTTCTTCCTTTATTTATTTTCTGTATGTATATAATTTTAGTTTATATTAGTTGTAACTAATACTTTAGTTATGGCTCGATTGAAGCCCTAATCATGTCTCTTTAAGTCTTTCAATTTGCGTTGCTACAATTTATATATTGATACTTAACTTGATTAATTCTAGTTTCTTGAATTTCTCACATGTTTATGTTTGGCCATCATATGCATGTGGTATGGATTTGTTATTTATGTCAATTTGGATGACCGAGTTCTGGGCATAATAGAATAACAAAAGAACCCCGACACAAGTTCTTGGATTAATCAACATAAAGACAACTGTAATAGATACCATGTTCCAATCTAAGTGTGTTTACCGATTTCCATAGATTTATGCTTTCTAGAACAACAACTTAGTAGATACCATGCTAAATCCTTCAAGGAAGAAAAGAGTTAGAGTAAATACCATGTCTAACTCATTGCTTATGGAAATCAATAGCTTTAGGAGAAGATATCATTCCCTTGTGGCTGGTAAACATTAAGCATTATGTTATGATTGTTGTATTATGCATTTTGCGAATCTTATTTGAGTATGATTAGCGGTGGATATTGAAGCCCTACATTTTCTTCTTATTATTTTTAATTCAATCTTTTATCTCATCTTATTAAACATAACTCTTTTAGGAATATATTTTTAAGCATAATTTATCAATCCTCGTGGGAATGATCTCGTATTTGCCTACTATACTATTTTCTGATCTTGTGCACTTGCGAATAAAACGTACAAATATTTATCTATTTATTTAGGTAGATATTTGCACAACAGTAGGGAAGTCGGCAAAGTTCAGTTCAACTGAACTGTTGAAAGAAATCAACTAACTCTTTTTATTTCAAGTTAAATGGCTTATTTATTAAAATTTGAAGTGGGTTTAGTGACATCACATGCATAGTATTGGAAATGAAAGGTTTTTAGACTAATCTCCACATAATCTATATTTAAAATATAATAGAATTTAGATAACTTGAATACTTATAAATTTTCAATCAATATGCATGCTTCTCACTGTAAGATTCACCCATAGAATTATTGAAGAATTATATATTTTAGTCCTATATGATCATCATAGATGGGAATTGAGAAAGCTATGTGTGTTTGATCTAAGAAAAAGTTAGACACATCTGCACTATTTCTTAAAAAACTAATGAAAGTTATCTTATTGTTATAACTGTAATACCACATGCATTCTGTTATCAATTTGGCAAAACATTGGACAGAAGCATTGGACTGCAAAAGTAGAATAACATGAGGTCGTGAAATCAAATGCAGCAAAAGCATAATGTAATTCTGCGATATTTTCCCTAATTGTTAATCCAACCAAGGATGATGCTTTGACATGCAAGAAATCCACAATCTGATTAACGATGGAGCAGCTAGAAACTGTTTGTACAGAGGATAATGAGTAGTTAAACCAGTCCAAATTGAAAAGTTAACTGACCAATTTCTATGGAAGAAAAATTACCCTATCAAAAAGAAAGGGAAAAAAAAAAATCTAGAACAAGCATATTAAGTAGATTGTGTCATCTATCAATGGGAAAGATACAATGTGGACAATGTTGTAGGATGGTGGTTTGCGGAAGGAATAGAATTGGAGGTGGCAATGAAAGCACAAAACATTCTTTTTCTTTTTATAATGCTACTAGATTCTATAAGATTAGTGGGTAGCATCTCCCAATATGATTTATGAATCTTTTTTTTTTTTTTTAAGCTCATTTCACAGTTTTTCAGTCTCAAGATCTCTCTCTGGGGTTAGATTCCAATATTGGTATTATTGTTCCTTTTGTATATAGGTTGGGGTGCATGGCTTATAAAATTTGAAATTACCTTTATGTTGTTCTTTCCGTTGGTCTATGAATTTTTCACTTTCATTTTGAGCCATGATTTATGAGAACTTGAATAAATAAAAGTTTTGGTTTTTGTTGCAGGAGTGGATATCCCTACACCATGAAGGATGAGAAGTCTTTTTGGTAACTCGATATGATATTAGAGAACAATAAAACATTCTTTTTCTTTTTATAATGCTACTAGATTCTATAAGATTAACAACACCCTTAAATAAAAGGAAAATGTTTATCAGATTCTATAAGATTAAGCACAAAAAATTCTCTGAACTTAATTTGAAGACAAAATTCTGCAGATTAACTAGCACATGAAAGAGTAGCAGAGCATCATAAAAGACAAAAAACAAAAAAAACAAAAAAACAAAAAACAAAAAAAACGTAAAAACAGAGGAAACGAATGGCAAAATCTATTACAATTATAGTCACGTGTTTTTTGTTTGAACAGATTGTTATGTACAGCTTGTTTTTTGACAGCTGGTAGAAGTTAGATTGTATGAATGTATTTCATCATGTGAACATTCAGTATATATAAATGTAATCTCAGAACTTGATCTGATCAGTTAATACAAAAGGCGAGAATACTTTTTTCTCAAGCTTCCTTTTCTCTCTGTTTATTGTTCTTCCCTTTTCTTC
>JAJPGS010001737.1:0-70000 GCA_028654335.1 Alnus rubra
GAAATTTTCCCAAGCCAGTAAATCTGACAGTGTTTTGGCTACTTAAATCTATCAAGTGTCCAACACAAATTGATCATTCACTAATATGAGTCATTGAAATTGACAATGAGCTGGGGGTTTCCATTAAATCATTGTATGTCAAACACTACTTGATGATAAAAAAAACTTTATCAGATACCTTGCTTATCCAAAAATTTATCCTCCGATTGAGTACGTTACAGGTATCCAATAGCAGCTGCAAGACTTTTAGAGGTCCAACTGAAAGTGGAAAACGTCAATGCAATTACGCTATTGATGATTAGCATATTTTAATGCATTCATATAATTCGCATGGTTACCTTGTTTGCTCTTGAAATTTCATAATAATTGCTGCATGGACAGGAGCCACTGTGAACTGCACTGCCCTGTCTTCAAATTGCAACTCCAACTGCACATCCACGACAAAAATATGTAATGTTATCTGAGTGATTTAGGCAGGTGAGAGAAGGAAACCTACTTAGAGAGATATCTCAATATAGGGCATCAAATGGCATTTTATAAATTTCAAAGCACCTAACCTTTACTGTGCCCAGATTTTTCTTCCACAGAAGCTTACGAGAGGTTTTGATTTCATTAAACCTCTCTTTGCATAATCAGAGAGCAGCTTCTCAACAGGATCGGGTACATTAAGGGCCTCATCCTAAAAATTTTCTTCACGTTTAGTAGAGCAACAACAATTTGTTACAAAGAAACACTTATTATTATGAGAACAGAAGAAATTTTGATCAAAGTATGCATAGTGTTAGCAAGGGCCACAGATATAGGTATATATTACATGGTGCTTGCGTTTCTCTTTTTTCATGAGAATGCAGTAAACAGACACTTCATGCAGAGACGGTAGAGAAAATATGTGTAATTGCAGAGAGAATGAAAATATGCCCTCTCGTCTTAGATATCCCGCCAAGGCGCCAAGTGATGTCAACACATAAGCAAGTACGCCATCATGTCTTTTCCCACTATCAATACCAATAGCAATATTGTCCAACCTACCTGGATTGTAGGCCAGAAATTTGAAGATATTATTGTAGCATCAAGAATATCCATGGACGTACACTGCATTTTCCCCCAGCTCAGCCCCTAAGAATCAATTCACCCAAGGTTACTTGATTTTTTTTTTTGAACAAATAGATTATAAGATACTAAGACGACATTTTGGCACCTAATGCAAGTAGCCTATAAACTTGATGTGTTGAAGTCTTCGACCTACAAGCAATGGCCG
Organism: Alnus rubra; assembly: GCA_028654335.1. Taxonomy (NCBI): domain Eukaryota; kingdom Viridiplantae; phylum Streptophyta; class Magnoliopsida; order Fagales; family Betulaceae; genus Alnus; species Alnus rubra. Next base: position 1,259 of record JAJPGS010001737.1, read on the forward strand.
AGCACACTAGTGTGTAACATTGATAACAAGGATAACAACAATCTTTTGGAAGTCCTCTTCGCCCATGCACATTGAAGTAGAGTCCATGTTGCTTCTAATTCTGAACCAAAGTTCCACAGTCCTCTGCCTTACGGTTTCCTCTGCCCCCTTATCCTGTTGTAACATTCCTCCTCCTTTTAAAAGACCCTTGTCCTCAAGGGCAAAGGAGGGAAAGCGGAGCTGGAAGTCAGCAAAGTTGTCCTAATTAGCTTAGCTGGGGACAAAGCCTTGCCAATAGACCAATATCTCCTGCTGGTTTTTCTTGTTTCAGTGATCCGAAATAGCTTGAGGTGTTGGTACTAAAGAGTTATCCATGATATCCAGGGGAGGAAGTGTAGCTTGCACGACAACTCTTGTGCCTAGCTTGTTTCTTAAGGAGAGACACATGAAATATAGGGTGAATTTTGGATCCATGAGGTAGCTCCAACCTACATGCAACTTGTCCGATCTTCTGAAAATTTTTATAGGGTACATAAAAACATGGAGCAAGTTTCAGATTTTTTCTAACATCAAGGGAGGAGTCAAGGACCGCAGGTATGGTTGTAGACGTAAGTAGACCCAATCACCCACCTGAAACTGTGCTTATCTTAAACTAACTTCATGCGATTTTGGGATTCACGTAAATGCTCCCTAACATTCTGCAACACTATCTCTTTGGATAAGAGTTTGCTCCACCAATTCCAAATTGGTGGTACCAGGAACAAAGGCAAGTAGTATGGGTGGTTCACGTCCCTCAAAAGGTGTTTTTCACGTTGAAGTATTTGTTGTGACAGTAATTTTAGGATCCTAAAGAAGCAGAAAGGACAAAATAAAAATAACCCAATCACACATGACACATCGAAATTTAACGTGGTTCGGTTTAATAAGCATACATTCACAGGCAGAGACGATCAAGAGGAAATTCAATATCAAAAGATGGAATACAAAGAGTAGTAAGGAGAAAACCACTAAAAATCCAAAGCCCCAATATACCCAATTCTTACTTTCACACAAAAGAGAAAAAACTAACAAAAGAGAGAACTCCATTTTTTTCTTAATGCCCGTGTGGCACCACAACATTGTGAGGCGAAGTGAGACTCTCTTTCTTGCTGTGTATTCACGCTGTGCAACACTCCTTTTGTAAGGAGCAAAGTCGGTTGTCAATTCTACAAATCAATTAGTAATAGAATTGGATATCAGCCACAATAAAGGACCCCATGTCGGCGTTGGCTAGTAAGAAATCCAATTCATGCGAGAAGTACTCCAAAACAATTTGTAGTAGTAGAAAAATCTGGACCCACGTGATTTGAACTAAATTTAGTACCTTTCAAACAGAATAACTCATGCCAAAATGTACTTGTGAATGCCGGGTCCCGGTCGCAAACTATGGAATGTGGCATCCCATGCAACCGAAAGATTTGCTGAAAGAAAACGTGAGCAATGGTGTAAGCCGTTTAGGGGTGGTTGATGGGAGTAAAGTGACCATATTTGGAAAAACAGTCAACCACTACCAAGATGGTGGTTCTACCACTTGCCTTTTGGGAGACCATCAATAAAAGCCCATTGAGATATCAACCCAAATTTGGGAGGGAATTGGCCAGAGTTGCAATAGCCCAGCTGGACGTGTAGTTTCTGCCTTATGGTTTTGGCAAATATCATATTGCCTAATAAAAATTTTGACGTGAGAGCTCATAGCTGCCAAATAAAACACAACCCTTATCAGGTGCAAGTGTTCACGAGTGCTTGAATAGAATTCTTCAATAATAAGGGAGATGAGAGAGAAGTTTTTCTTGAGGTTCATATGGTCCTTGAAGAAGAGCAGGCCCAATCGATAGCCCCAAGAACCTACAGCCTCTCAATCTTGAATTTTCTTTGACCAGTTCTTGCAATTCGGGTGAGCTTTACACCTTTTCTTGTATTAGTTCCAGCCAATGAGGTATGGGCTGGGAAATAGCTAGTAAGTCCCCACTTTCATGCCTTCGAGAAAGGGAAAGGGCATCCACGGCTGAGTTATCGCACCCCTTTTTACATTCTATGATGAAGTCATAACCAAGCACTTTTTTTTTTTTAGTAAGTAATAATTTTATAAAAAATGCGTAAGGCGCCTCTACGTACACAAGAACAAACAAAATTGCTCACAAAAAACTGCCCACAAGAAGAAACCCAAATAGACCCAAATAAACCCTCAATCCTAAGAACCTCAAACCCAAAACTCACATGGAGCATACACGCTACAGCACGTGAGCCTTGCCTTTCCCTCGTCGAGAAGACACGCTTGCATCGCCATAGTTAATAAAGCTATTTAGAATCAACACCTCCCTCCTACCTTTGTTCTTTGGACACGCAAACTTTACAATCCGAAGAAAATCCTCTTCAATGGCATCCGAAAACTTCAAGGAGGGATCCTCTACCTCCTCACCATTTGACACCCCATCCTTGTCATTGGCGGGAATATCCGAGGAGCTACAACCCAAATAGGAGTGAGAAACAACCGTCACTACAGACAAGTGAAGATCATCCACAAAACCCTCCTGATTACCGACTTACGTCGAAGAAACCTCCAACACCTGTTGGGGATGAGGGACTGCTGGAGAAGAACATCCCTGAGACCTAGAGGGCCTTGGCTTCCAAAAACCCCGCTGGAGAAAATCCACATCAACACTCATCGTGATTTGGGTCTTCTTAACATACTGCGACCCGTGAATCTTGTCTAGTTAAAGGACCAGACCATCGTCATCAGAATTTGTCGGAGAGGACTATAATCGAAAAAACTTGGGGCTTCTTCGCAAACTGCAGCCTATGCACCACATCCAACGGAGGGACCACATCCATCTGAGAATCGTTCTTGTCACCTAAAGAAACCTCCCCTGAATGAAAAACACCAAAAGCAACATACCCAATCACGGAACTTATAGCAGCCGGAGAAGACCACTCTGACTTGGCTGAATTTTTCATAAGCAACACGGCGAAACTGGGTTGAGGTGCCAAAAAATCAGGATCAATGCTCACAGAGTCGGGCCCATCTCGATGAATCTTTGAAAAAACCTCAGACCCAACCTCCGGCAACCCCATCACCCGAGCCTGCCACCGAAGATAAAATGCAAGCACCCCTCGAACCTGATGAAAAAGCATTGCTCACCGGGTCAGACCCAAAGCCTTTCTCCATCAAGACCTCCGGCAAAGAAATCTCATCAGCGGCTACGTGGGCTCCTTCCTGATCCGAAGGACCACGCCCAGGACCTTTGGACTGAAGAGAAAACTTGCAAACTGGTTTGAGCTAGAGTTACCAACCACTTTTGCTGTGCATCAGTGAGATGATTTGGTTGCCACAAATGCTTCAAGCTCCTTTGGTCTGTCCACACAATAAATCGGTTCCTAATAAGTATGGTTGCCATTTTTTTATGGAAGAAACAAGAGCAATCAATTCCTTCTCATATGTCTAGAGTGCTAAATTCCTTCCATGCAAAGCTTGGCTGAAGTAAGCTGTTGGCAGTTGTTCTTGCGTCAAAACAGCCCCCACCAAATGAATGTACTCCTCTTGAAGTACTGGCTCGGAAAATGATTATCTGCGTCCTCATTTATTGAGGCTCCTTAAATCCACTGTTTCTATTTCATATCTGGTCACTAGGCTTAGGATTTTAGGCATCTTCAGTCTTCAGCAGCTTTATCGCTAAATGATGACCATGTCATGCAGGGCCGGCAATTTTGACACGACACGAACACGACATGAAATTAGCAGGTTTGGGTCTACCTTAAACAGGTTTGGGTCATAAACAGGTAGACCCGTTTATCTCATTTGGGCGGGTCGGGTCGCGGGTCACCCGCGGGTGACCCGCCAGACACGATTACCTTTTTTTAAAAAAAAAATATATATATTTTATTAAAAAAAGAAAAGAAAAAGGAAATGGGATTAGTCTGATTAGGTTGCCCTAACTTCTTAACTTCTTCGATTTTCTTTTCTTTCTCCTTCACACCGCGCCGCCCCGCCCCTCTTCTTCCACTTTCTTCTTCTTCAACGCCGCGCCACCCCCTCTTCTTCTTCCTCTCGCTAGACCCACTCGATGTAGAGACGCTCTCTCTCTTTGGTCTCCTTCAACGCCGCCTCTTCTTCTTCAGCAATCTATATGTTAATTTTGCCATAAGTGGAAAGAAAACAGAGCAAATATTTTTCATCTGCAATGGGAATCTAGGCATCAGTTGCGTCGCAGGAGACTCGCCGTGAAAAAAGTGATGTTTTTAGAAGGAAGTAATTTTTCCAATGGAAATCTTGGTCTTGGGCCTTGGCTCTCTTTGCTCTAAGCAAGGGAGCAAAGGAGTGAACCAAAGACGCTGCAATTCTCTACCAGGTTTGTTGATGGTTTAATCTCTCTGCTTTAGAATTTACTTGCTTTTCATTCCCATGGGAAAAAAGTTTACTTCTCATACATTGGGTTTTTCTTTTTTCTTTTTTTTTCCCAGAAAATTCAGAAGCATTTATGATTTTGGCAATGAATTAGGTCTCTGTATGGTGCTAATTATGAGTGTATAATAATATTTTACGCCATGTTACTAAAGATAAATTCGACCATATATACAACACAGCTGAAATTCAGTTGATCATGCATGGTATATAATCTTGAATTTCTTGGTAAAAATCAAAGAAATTTATTTTTTTTTGCTATTTTTTTTTTATTCAGCTAATAACCTGGTTCTCTGCCTGCAGTTTTTCTGAGTAATTGGATGACATGGTTCTTTAACTTTCAATGACAAACTTATAGCTGATTTTCATTCTGACTGCATTCGATTGTTGTATTGATTTTGCATTTATTCTCTTGATTTTGGAAGAGGCTGAGTTTAAGACTTTAAGTAGGGTGATATTTTTTTTTTTTCTTTTTCCATAATATATGTTTGCAGTTTTTTTTTTTTTTTTTTTAACGGGTCAAACTGGTCGTATTGACCCGATTCAACCCATTATGTTAAACGGGTTTCACGGGTCGTGTCAGGTGACCCGTGAAATTACCGTGTTCGTGTTGTGTCTAGGTCTATGCTAAACGGGTCGCATATCTTAACGGGTCGTGTCGGGTACCCGTTTTGCCAGCATAATGTCATGTCATGTCTGGATGAACAAATTTATGTCATGGTAGCAAAATGACGTTATACTGCAACAGATATTGGTTTAACAAGGAAAAATCCGTGTTGATTTTTTTTCTATATTTCCATTAGTAGTGCAGGTAGTGGCAAGCCCTGCCGATCTGGTTAAGGTGAGGATGCAAGCAGATGGCCGGATGGTGAGCCAAGGTCTCCAACCTAGATACTCAGGGCCCTTTGATGCTTTAAACAAGATTGTGCGCATGGAGGGCTTTGTAGGACTTTGGAAAGGAGTTTTTCCAAATGTACAAAGAGCATTTTTGGTGAATATGGGAGAATTAGCATGCTATGATCATCCAAAACGTTTTGTTATTCAAAACCAGATAGCTCAACATAATATCTATGCCCACACGTTAGCTTCTATTATGTCGGGTCTTTCGGCAATTGCTTTGAGTTGTCCAGCTGATGTAGTAAAGACAAGAATGATGAACCAGGCGGCAGACAGGGAAGGGAAGATTAAGTATAGCAGCTCTTATGATTGTCTGATGAAGACGGTTAGATTTGAAGGATTAAGAGCACTATGGAAGGGGTTCTTTCCTACATGGGCTAGGCTTGGTTCGTGTCAATTTGTTTTCTGGGTCTCTTATGAGAAATTCCGACAAATTGCAGGGCTCTCTTCCTTCTGATAAATTATTTGGTCGGGACTACTTAACCTTGCAACTTTTTACTGAAGCTACTGATGGCAACCTTAAGACTTTGCCAGAGTGAACAAAGGCAAGGCAATTCAAATTCTGCAGGTGAAAAACGTGTTCTTAAACAAAATTGTTGAAAGTGTTACTCTGTCTTGGAGTGCTTTTGAAAAACGAATGATAGTTTGGAAACGTGAAAAACAAATCTACGTTCTAAAATTACAAGAAGAATGGTACCTTTTTTTTTTTTAAACAGAAACTCCATCTTCATTCATCCAGAAAACCCCGTAGAGCCAAGTTACAGTGAGCAAAAAGACTTCCTAAAAAGACTCTCTAAACACAAAGCTAGAAATTGACTTGAGAGTAGCTACCAAAACAAATACAAAGATTACGGGGACAACAATAGAGAACCTTTCTTTACAAGGAAGCTCACTAAAAAAATTAAGAGAGGGCAGATCTAAGCTAAAAAAAAGCCATAAGATCCAGCAATCCTTGAACATGCAAAAGGTAAACTGCGAGAACTAACACACAAAAAAAAAAAAAAAAAAAAAAAAAAGAAGCAAAAAACAAGACTAAGAGCATATCTAGTGAGCTCTCCATTTCAAAATTTTCACCAAAATTTGGTGAAAAACTCAAAAAAATATCACTCCAACAAACTCTCTATTATTTCTCTATTTTAACTTTTGTCAAAATTTCACTCCAAATTTGGCTTACAAATTTTATGAGCTATTGAATATTTTATCATTTTTCTCTCATTTTACTTCACTTTTCACTTTTCCTCTCTTCTCATTTGTTAGGAGTGGTTGCTTAAAATCAATAAAAAAAAATTAATATTTAGTTGAAATAGATAAAGATTTGGAGAGTTTGATGTATGAAGTCTTTTAAAAGTGATAGATAAAACCGTCTCCAAATGGTAGCTCAATCGGTTAGAGACCACGCCTCATGAAGCGGAGGTCACTAGTTCGAATCCCTCATTTCCTTCTTGTGTGGACATGTAAAAAAAAAAAAAAATAGATAGATAAAATAAAAAAAAATAGATTCTTGATCTAAATTTTAGACAAGAATTAAAACGCCCACTAGAAATGCTCTAATAAAAATCAATAACAGAAGTCCGATCAGGGGTGGGCAGGGCGTGCCGCCAACAGGAAAAACGTTGAATCCTGTTATGGTTAATATATATATATATATATATATATATATATATATATATATATATATATATATATATATATATATATATATATGTGGACGCAACAGGACCACAATCCAGAAAATTCACCCACTCTGCACTTATTTTCAAGTACATAGGGAATTAAATGATTAATGATTCTGATGTGTCCCATGGGAAATCGTGTTAAAATTAAATAAAAAAGAGAAGTTTTAATGCCTTATTCATGAACATTTTATTTTGGGACCAGATTCCCAACTGCCAAACGGAGTGATATGAATCGCCTATATTAAATAATTATAAATTATATTGTCCCCCAAGAATTAATTATCCATCTTTCCACTCAAACATAACATTGTGGTGCATGCATTTGGTATATTAATTGGTTTATGGATACTTTTTTTTCTTTTTTTTTTTTCTTTTTTTCTTTTTTCTCCGATAGTCGTTTATGAAGGGTGCGTTTAAGGTTGCGATTTCGTAAATAAAAAGTGCGATTTTAATCCAAATCATAGAAAATGAACCGTTTGAAAATTACGTTTTTAAAAAATTCCGATTTGAAAACGCAGAAAACAACTTTTTCAAATCACATGCAATGTGATGCTTTTTTTGAAAACGCATAATTTTAAAAGGCTAACTTGCGATTTTAAATGTCAAACTACGATTTTGTCAAACGCTTAACTGCGTTTTTAATAATCACTTTTTCAAATCACACATTTTGAAATCGCTATTTTTAAATCGGACTTTTTGAAATCGCAAACCCATATGAACCCGAATATGTGATCTTATATTGTTCATACAATATACTTCTGCATCTTTCGAAATCTTTGTGAATGTAAATTAAATGAAAACTTCACTTATAATCTTTTATTTTTCATCACTTTTAAAAATATACCCAAACTTTAAAAGGTGTTAATTTATGATATCCATCTTTCACTTTTTTTCAATTTTAACCATCCGTTACAATTTTTCGCTAAATCCTATCAAAATTTTCAAAATACCCCACTTTTTTTTTAGGAAAAAAAAAAAAAAAGGAACGGAAATTAATAGGATTTAGGTGTTGATCATAATTTAATGGAATTTACAAAAATACTCATGCCTTAATTTTTGAAATTTTTTGTATTTTTTTTTAGTATTTTGATTATTTTGATAGGATTTAATAGAAAATTCTAACGAATTGTTGAAAATGAAACAAATTGAAAGATTGATACCCATCTGTTTGGGTGTTGAATTTTTTCGAATCCGAATATTATTCTAATTCACATCGCGAATCACGAGGTTTGACTTTGTAAGATAAAATTTGAAAAAATTGAATAAAATATGATTTATTTTTAAAAAAATAAGAATATTATTCTACTTTTTATTCGAATCACAGAGCTACATGACCATGTTTTCGCCAAAAGAAAAATTAAAAAATTAAAAGTTTACCCTTAAATTTTTTATTCTTTTAGTTTTGCCCCCCTCAATTTCTTTTTTTTCAATTTTATCTTTCCAAATTTCAAATGCTAACTCCTCCCCTTAATTCAATGTTATCAACCCGGCTACGAAAATCACCTTTACTTCACAACCCGCAGAACATGCACACCGTTATCACAATGGTATAGGCACAAAGAAGAAATAAATTGAAAAAAAAAATAAAAAAATTGAAGAACTTCTTTATGTTTACTTTTAAATAGCTTTTGTTGAGTTTCTTTTAACTTAATTTAGATGAGTTCTTTAAACTTTCTCAATCTGGAGTTCTTTATTTTTTTTTGGGGTGAAGTTCATTTCACTCTTGGTAGAATTTGAATGCGATGCCCACGTAGGTAGGCTTGGCAATTCGGATCGGCGAGTCGGGTTCGTGTCGACCCGGCTGACCCGATTACACAATCGGGCCAGACACGAACCCGACCCGATTATTAATCGGGTTGAAATTCTAAACCCAAACACAACTCACCTGCAAGCCGTATTACTCGAACACGACCCGGGTAACACGTTTACTTTCAACCAAACCCTGAAATCTGAATCCCTGATTGATCAGAGAAGCAGAGAACTGAGAACCCAATGTTTATCAAAACAAAATCAATACAAGCGATAACAAATCTAATGGAAAATTCACCTAAATCGGCACGGGACCGAACTACCGAAGGGTGAAACTGAAACACTGAAGTGAAAATCTGGAAGAGATTCAAGAGAAGATGAGAACGACGAGAAGTGCGGCCGTGCGAGAGTGCGAACTGCGAGCGACGGGCGTGCGCCGTGCGGGCTGGTGCGGCTACGCCGACTAGCGGGCTAGGGTTCCGATTCGTTTCTTACTTTCTCAACTTTCTCCGTTTCTAACTTTCTAGATTCTTCATTGTTCTTCTATAGTCTACTTTTGTCTTTCGCCTTTTAGTCTTTCTACCTCTTTTCTTTTCTTTTAAAAAAATTAATAATCAGGTCTAATTGTGTCACAATCGGGGCGACCCGATTATGACCCGAACCCGATTACAATAAACTCAAACCCTATTTTTTCGTGTCGGATTCGTGGGTCGTGTCAAAAATTGCCAACCCTACACTTAGGTTTACAATGCTGGTATTCTTTGGACATTAGCCCGTTTGGCAACACACTTTTTTTTTTCTTTTTTATTTCTTAAAAAAAAAAGTCAGAAACATTTATTCACATTATCAAATAACTTCATTTTTCTTTTTTCTTTTTTTTTCATTTTTCTCTTACAAAAAATGAAAAATCATTTCATCTTTATATCACATCAATAAATTTTTTTTCTTAAAAAAAAAAAAATCAAACTTCTTTCTTCACGTTACCAAAAAACTTTTTTCACTTTTCTCTCACAAAAAATTCAAAACTCCTTTTATTTTTATATATCACAACACTAAATTCTTATTATTAATCTAAAAAAAAAAACAACAAAAATGAGAATTCTTTAGCAAACGGTAATTTTCTTGACCATAATTCAACTTTATTTTTTTTTCAAATTCGTGTAAAAAATTATGGTTGAATTTAAATTTTAAAAATCGAACACTCAATCGAGCAAATAAAGTGCATGGGTTAGTAACATGTTCTAATTTATGATCATTTTCAACTTTATTTTTGCTTTTATCAGTGGAGAAAAGCCATTTTGGAGAGTTAGTGCCCGTATCGTGTGGCCTAAAATTTATAATGAAAAGATTTTTTTTTGGAACTCATAAGAGGAAACATAAAATTGTTATATATTTTTTTAACATATGTAAGAGAAATAAGTGTTTTTCTAATTGTATTAAAAGAGTTGAAAAAAAGAATATTAAAAAAGAATACGTCTTTCTTGCACAACTTTTAAATAATTTTTGTAAAAAAATTAATAATTAAATATTTAGGGCACACATATAGAAAAATAAATCCAATAATTAATTATAAAAAAATGTTAAAATTTTACAAAAATTATACAACAATTATTTATGTAGATAAAAAGGTTAAGATCGAAGGCCGCATTTGGATAATGGTTTTGATGCCGAAGTTTTGTTACAATAATCGTAAAAAGTTATTAATGTGATATAAAGTGTTAAAAAAATTTGAAATTATTTTATAAAAAACTGAAAAAATAAAATAAAAATTATTTTGTAGTGTATTTTTTTATTTAAATAATAATAAAAAATTTATGTGATATAAAAAATTAAAATATTTTAAAATTGACTTTTACGAAACAAGTAAAAAAAACAAATGATAAATAAAGGGAGAGTGGGAACTGCCGAAGATGGGTCCGTACCCTGGTCTAATTTATGATCACTCACAGCTTTCTTTTTGCTTTTATTCGTAAGAACCATCGTAAAGGGGGTAGGGGGAGGGTGAGATGAGCCCCCTCTTGAAATCGGCTGGGTTAAATTTGATTCGGTATGGGTTTCAATAATAAATGAGTTAGATCAGGAATATAACAATATGTTTAAATAGTAAATGAGACATATTCATATTTGTATAAACTCGTATAATTTTATTTTTACAAAAAAAAAAATCATATTATTTTAATTTTGTAATAAGAACATCTTAAATAAAAATAAATTATTTTGTTAATATTATAAATATAACTTAAATTATTGTTGTGAGTTTAATTTTATAGATTTGTGTGTGCATGTTCAAAATAAAATTAAACGAGTCAAGCTCGAACAGAATATCTAACTCAGCAATAAGTTTGAGTTCGACTTGTGTTCGAAATAAAATTAAATGAGCCAAACTTAAACATTCAATACTCGACTCAGCTCGAATACAGTCCTAAAAGGGAGTAATATTTCTTGCAAAATTTGTGTACAGCAATTTTATTTTATTTTTTATTTAAAAAAAAATAACAAAAATATTACTCCATAATCAACCCATTTTGGAGAGTTGATGTATATTTAGTCCAACCCAATAAGAAGAAAATTCTATCCACAGTAAATTAGACCACAATACGCCAAAGTTGAACACCCACTTTATGATGATAATTATGGTGATAAAAGCAAAAATAAAGTTGAAAATGATCATAAATGAGAAATGTTAGAGGTATCAAATTTTTTATTGAGAAATGAGTATCAAGATGATGTAGAGTTTATTTATTGATACTCATAGCATTTATTTATTTATCTCATGCTAAAGAAAACAAATAATTTTATAAGCCGAATTGAAAAAGAAAGAAAGAATAGTACTTTATATATCCGTGATCATTTTTAGCTTTATTTTATTTTTGAGTAATGCTATAAATTATATTTTTATTATACAATTATTGTACATAACTGACATGATAGTCTCAATTAACAAATGATTTTTTTTTATTTTGATTTTAACAATAATTAATTCTATGATTGATTTGGCGACATATAATATTATTTGCTTTTATCATCAGAATTATCAACTTGAACCATTTTGAAGGCATGCAGTTAAGGTAGTGACTCTGGCAGACAACCGCATAAACTTCATGTTACTTTTATTTATATATATAGGAAAATATTAGATTTACAACACCATAGATTCCTTATAGAGATTCTAGAGCATTTGTGTAGCAGTAAATTTTTTTTTTTTTTTGGTTTGACATGTTTTGTAAATTTATGCAGAAGAAAAGAATTGACGTGAGGGTCTAAAATTAATAAAATAATAAAGTAAAAAAAATAATTTATCAATTTAATTAATGAGTGATTGACTTGTCAATTATACAGTTTTAATTATTTTATTAATCATGAATTGTTAGAACAATTTGTAAATATATTATACTAAAAATTTAGTAGTACGTAACCCAAGCAATTTTTTTCCTTATTTTTTTATAAAAAAAAAAAAAAAAAAAAAAAAAAAAAAAAAACTAAAGTGAAGTTCATGCATGTATTTCACTGTCGGTACGTAATCTGCATGCGTCCTTAATTTGTATTCCTTGGACATGAAATTAAGGTAAGCGTAATTTTCTTGACCGCAATGGAATTACAGTTACTACTACTACTGTTATTTTCAGCCTTCTGTACGTTCTTTCACCACGGAAAATGGGATCCGTACCCAGCACGCACCCTGGTCTAATTTATGACCATTTTCAGCCTTACTTTAATTTGCTTTTATCACCAGAATTATCATCAAAACCATTTTGCAGAGTGGGTGTCCGTTCTGTGGCCTAATTTATGATTATTTTCAGCTTTATCAAAATGCCAGTTATGAATGTGACTCCGGCCAGCAGACAACCACACAAACTTCAAGTTGGTTTTTTACTGATCTCGATCTATTGTACGTACGTAGCAGCTTTCACTCAAAATAAATACGTCTAAGCAAATCCATCGTGGCATACTTGCATGCCATGAAACATAAACCTTTTCCTAAAAAGACAACCGGTCAATTTTGGTGGCCATGCGGTGGCCGGCCTCTTTTTATTAAATTAATTGCTCTTTTAGATTTAAATTTTATCAATTTAACCTTATGGATTAAATTGATAAAATTTAAATCTTGGGGATTAATTTGATCAAAAGTGATAATTAACTTAGGTACCTTTAGAGCATTATATTTTTCTAAAAAAAAAAAAAAATTAAGTAACAAAATTTGATAAATAAATTTAATTGTTTAGTGACTGACATAATAAATATTATATAAACTGTCACGTTAATTTATAGTAAAAATTATAATATTCCTAACAACAGTATAACGACTTGCAAGAATGCATATATATATAGTAGCATGCAATCACATATGCACCGGAGTACTGGCTGTCTCGCCATGTGAAATGAAGCATTACAAATTTACAATAAATATTGAGCGTAATTAATAGAAATCTAGCCACTCTCTCATGGAATTCATGATGCCGGCCAACAAAGCATTTTTACAACTGAACGGTTAATCTTCTCTATTAAAGAAGGAAACTCCCGGTAAAGAATTCCAGGTGAATACTGAATAAACGAAAATAGATTAAAAAATGGGCAGGCATTTGCTCCCTCCTTTAATATATTGTAATAATGTGCTTTACGTATATATATTATTGTTTATCTTTCGGGTTGGTCGATCGTTCCTTTAAAGGTATTATATTTTTACATACATATACATATATATATATATAATCACGCCATAAATTTTGCCATTACTTTTCCTGGTATACCCGTTTCCCCGGATTGGGTCCTACACGCGTTAATTTGCAGATATGGCTGAACAATACGCCAGGGCCAGCTGCTTAATTTGGCCACCATTTAAGGTTTCTAATTAATAAAAAGTTTCTAAAAATAGTATTAAAAAAATAATAATAAATAAAAAAGTGAAAAGTCCTCAAGAATGAGAGGATCGGAGGTTATTTGACATGCTACGAGGGTTTTTTCTTTTATTACTTCTAATATTTCGCTTCTTGTTTCTATCATTCTTTATTAATTTCTTTAACATTTAATATTCAATACTTACTATCAAAAGTCGTTAATTTTAGTTAGTCGTTGTTAAGAGTTTCAATTGCTTATCATCACAGTATCATTGATTTTAGTACACAAATGATTAAATCATAATTACAATAGATTATCTTAAAAAAATTAGAAAATGATGGATTAGTCATATTATTTATTGAGAATAATATATTAACAAAGGTGAACATAAAAATTTGGTCGGTCGTTTACATTTCTAAAAAGATAAAAGAAAGATTTTTAAATTAATTTTTTAATATATATATATAAACATTTATTATATTAATATTTTAAAATTCAAAGGCCCATTTTAACATTTTGCCTTTTGGCTCAATTTTTATTGAGTCACCCCTCAGCACAAGAACATAAGGAAGACTCCAGTCTCCAGCCTCCCATATCAGGAAGAGCCTTCATTTATAAGAACATTTTCAATGGACTCTCTACTTTAAAAAATTTATCAAATTTTGGTTAAAGTTGTCAAAACACCACATGCAACAAACTTTTTAAAGTTTCTCTAAAATGATGAAGGACAAAAGCCATCTCTATATTTAACCCCCCAAATTCTTTCTCTATTCATTTCTTAATTATTTTCTTTCAGTTTTCCGCCAAATCCTTGTAAGGAGAGCCGATCCCCTTCAATTTTTGATGTTTAAATAGTTAAAGTAGTTATTCCAAAACCAATAAAAAATAATATTTAGTAAAAATAGAGAAATGTTTAAATAGTTTGATATAAAAAACTTTTAAAAGTGATAGTTAAATACAAAAAATATGGATTCATTCCCTAAAATTGAGTGAAATTTTAAAGAGTCCATTAAGGATGCTCTTATAACATGACCTTAATTTTTTGTCTTTGCGCGTATACTGCAAAGGTAAACAAATTAAGGAAAGAAAGAAAGATTTTTTTTTTTTTGCATGGTTTAACCCCAAGGGGCTAGCCTTGTGATTGAGGCTTGCAGCTTTTAGGGATATTATCATTGAGGTCTCGAGTTCGAAACTTCCTATGTGCTACTTCTCTTTTGAGGTTAGCCACTCAGGCAAAACCTGCATTTCAAGGTTCAATATCTCTAATGGTGTGGGGTATCGGGCTGGATATTAGTCTGGTGAATCTTGATTAGGCTTCTACGCTTAGTAACCTAGGTGAAACTGAAAAATCCTGATAAAAATAAAATAAAAAATAAAAAATTGCTTGATATCTCGAGAATCTAGTAGGGACAAAGAACCTCGGTTATCGTAAAAAGAAAAAATAACAAAGAAAGAGGAATTCCAAAGAACATGGGTACATGCAAGCTAGCTAGTATTCCCTTCACAATTTTTGGTTTTACCCTAGATATCAGGATGTAAAATAGAATTAAAACCTAAGACAAAAAGTATAATTGATCTTTTTTGAATTTTAATATATTAATTTAATATTTTTTATTAAATATAAAATGTTAAAAATTTATAATTATAAATCATTCTTCTCGCTCCTTTAAGTGAAAAGTTATTAATTAAATTTTTGTACTCAAGTTATTTTAATATCTTATTTATAATAAATAATATAATTAATCCATTATACGACACATTTGATCTTAAATAAGATTTTATAAGCAACTATTATGTGTGTTATTAAAAATATTTTATATATAAGCATGCAATTTAGACAAGAATATAATTTTTTTTTAGAGATTTTTTTTATATATTTTAATTTTGAGAACAAATCCACATAATTAATAAGATTTTTTTTTTATATATAAAAAAAAATCAGGTTTAATTTTTTATTTCAAACTATAATAATCAAAAGATCTTAATTTTAAAAATTAAATAAAAAACCCAAAGAAATATTCATATATTTTAAATTGTTCAAACCTATTATGAAATTAAGAAATTGTTTAATCTACTATATACGTAAAATAATTAATTCTAAAATATTTTTCACCTAATTGTATTGTCTTATTTTGAATTTTGTTACGGGGTTTTATATTTCTATGAACTATACTTTTTTTTTCCTACAATCTATATGTTCTATTTCCATTTAAATTGAAATTTTCTTTAAATAAGATCAAAGAAAATATAAATCCAATTTTTTTGATAATTTTTCAAATGTAAAATAAGACATTTTCATTTATTTTTTTAAAAAACAAAATCAATGGTATATTAAAAGTCAACAAAGAAAAATATTAATACTTAACCAACTAGTTTTTTTTCAATAAAAAAGAAAAAGAAAAAGAAAAAGAAAAAGAAAAATAATATATATATCCCCGGGGCCTGATGGTTTTTCTGCTTGCTTTTATCAACACAATTGGGCCACGGTTCACCCCGAGGTTTGTTCTGTTGTTTTACATTTCCTCAATTCTGGAATCATGGATGCTAGGATCAACAGGACTCATATAGCTCTTATCCCTAAAAATTTGTCCCCTGTTTCAGTCATGGATTTTCGACCTATTAGCTTATGCAACGTTATCTACAAACTGATTTCAAAAGTTTTGGCTAATAGATTGAAAGTCGTATTGCCCAACATAATATCTCCCACACAAAGTGCATTCATACCCGGCCGGTTGATCTCCGATAACATTCTAGCTGCCTTTGAGACAATGCATTCCATGCAGACTAGAATGTGGGGTAAGACTGGTTATATGGGATTTAAACTGGACATGAGTAAGGCATACGATCGAGTCGAGTGGGATTTTTTGGAGACGACTATGAGGCGGTTGGGATTTGATGAAAAATGGGTGAACTTGATAATGACTTGTATTCGGACAGTAACCTATTCGGTGGTGGTTAATGGTACCCCGGTGGGCAACATCCGACCTTCTCGGGGCATAAGGCAGGGAGATCCTATATCACCTTACCTCTTCCTCATCTGTGCCGAGGCTCTTAGTGCACTTCTCCATAAGGCGGAGCAGAAAGGATTCATCTCTGGGGTTCCTACCTCTCCAAAGGGGCCCAGACTGAGTCACCTTTTCTTTGCTGACGATAGTATGCTGTTTTGTAGATCAAATTCTGTAGAATGGAGAAGACTGTTCAGAATATTGGGGACCTATGAGGAGGGATCAGGGCAAAAGTTAAATTTGAATAAAACATCCATCTTTTTCAGCCGCAATACAAGTGTTGAGAAGAGGCAAGAAATTCTCTCATTGTCCGGCTTAACCGAAACACACCGCATTGATAAGTATTTGGGACTCCCATCCTTTGTAGGGAAGTCTAGAAGACTGGCCTTCCATGACATCATTGATAAAGTGGCACAAAGACTAGGAAATTGGAAGGTGAAATTTCTATCTCAAGCTGGAAAGGAGGTGCTTTTGAAGGCGGTTATTCAGGCCATCCCGACTTATTGTATGGGAATTTTTCAGCTCCCCATCGGCCTCTGCAAAGAAATTAACCATTTGATGCAGAAATTCTGGTGGAACCATATGTCCCAATCGTCCAAAATTCATTGGATGAGCTGGGAAAAATTGAGTAGATCAAAAGCTATTGGAGGGCTTGGATTCCGAGATTTGGTTCTTTTCAATAAGGCCATGTTAGCAAAGCAAGGATGGCGAATTCTGCAGGAGCCTTCCTCTTTGACGGCGCAAATCCTTAAAGCAAAGTACTATCCAAAGAATTCTTTTTTGCAGGCTTCTTTGGGAACTCGGCCATCCTTTGCATGGAGAAGTATCGCTAATGCTCGTTCCTTGTTGCGTAAAGGGTTGGTCTGGCGAGTGGGAAATGGAAAGGATATTAAAGTGTGGGGGGAGCAATGGTTGCCCACACCAACAACATATTCAGTTCAGTCCTATCCAAGAATTCTAGATGAAAACGCCCATGTAGCCGAACTGATAAATGCGGAGACTCAATGCTGGAAAGCTGATCTGATAAGATCAGTCTTTGAGGAGGAAGAGGCCAAGGTAATCATTAATATCCCCCTTAGTCCGATGCTACCACGTGACAGACTTATATGGAAAGGAACGGAGAATGGCGTTTTTACGGTAAGGAGTGCATATCACATGGGTAAGGAGTTTCAGGATCAAGAAGGAGGTCAATGCTCTCAAAGGCAAAAGGGACAAGAGGTATGGAAGTCTATTTGGTCTTTGGAGGTGCCAAACTCAGTCAAACTCTTTATGTGGAAGGCCTGCAACGATCTATTACCTACCAAGACCAACCTTTTCAAAAGAAAGGTAGTCGAAGATACGAAGTGCCCTTGCTGCACTCTAGAAGAGGAAACTACTTTCCATGCGCTATGGTCTTGCCCGGCTACTAGAGATGTTTGGGGTAGCCATATGTCTGCGTTCCAGAAGTGCTACTGTGAAGGGGAGTCTGTCCGAGCCTTAGTCGAGCACTGCCTGGGGAAAATGAACAAGGAGGACCTTGAACTGTTGGCAGTTCTAGCAAGACGGATTTGGCTCCGAAGAAACTCTTTAGTTTTTGAAGGAAGTTTTGCCCATCCGGACACTGTATACAAAGAAGGGGCAATATCGCTGGGTGAATTTAGAAGATGCAATGAGAAGCCAGGTTCAGATTTTTCTCCAAGGGGGTCGAGCTCTATCTCTCGCCAAACATATTGGTGTCCACCTCCCAGTGGGGTCTTCAAAATAAACTGGGACGCCTCTCTGAGTGTGGAACAAGGAAGGCTCGGGATTGGAGTGATAGTGAGAGATTGCAATGGGGCGTGCATGGGGGCTAGGAGTGTGACAAAGCAAGTGAAGGTAGATCCCAAGACAGCTGAGGTTATAGCAGCTCTATATGCAATGCAATTCAGCAAAGAAATGGGATTTTTAGATGCAGTGTTTGAAGGAGATGCGGCCCAAGTGGTAAAAGATATAAATTCTGATCCTCCTTATGGGTCACGAGTTGGGCACTTTCTAGAAAATATACATCTTGAGAAGAGGAATTTCAGGTCTGTGAGTTTTGCCTTTACACCCCGAGAATGTAATGCCGCAGCCCATGTATTGGCTAAGGAGGCTTCTTGTAATAATATAGACATAAGTTGGGTGGAAGAGACTCCTAGGAGTGTTCAGGAAATTGTTCTTAGGGATTATGTGTGTCCCTAGATCCTTTGTTGATAGGATCAATTTTTGATATTCTTAGCAATGAAAGAGATGATGATTATTCTGTTCAAACAAAAAAAATATATATATATATATCAACAAAGAAATTACATCAAAGAAAAACATAGGACTAGGCAACCCAATAAAGAAGCCCGAATTAACATAATTAATGTAGGTAAATAAAAAATAAAAGGGAATGCATCAAATGAATGACGCGACCCTATATTTTATTGGCACGAATACCAATAAATGTGGTCGCCAATTAAGGCGATAAGGCAAGGCGTACCATGAATGGTACAATCGAGAGGCGCCACGAGAAAAATCACAAACCTCGAAAGGTCTAATAACCCGATTCGTAGCGCAACAAAGAAACAATTGCAATGGCACACCCAAAGATGAATCACCACAGTAAAAAAGATACTGATGAGTGACAAAACCAAGCCTATGGTGAAGATGGCTTTAACAATCCGAAGCAAACTAGAAATAGAAAATAAAAACACAAAACAGAACATCGATAGCTGGTCGAGCGAAGGGAATTGAAATTTCTTGGAAATTTCTTCCTCTAATTAAATCACATTAAAAAGGACAAGTCATTCTTATAAAGAAAGTAAATATTTTGTGGTCAAAATGAGATCTCCTCTATCCTTTATAAGGTAATTAATTATATTATACCACATAGTGATATATCATTAGTTTACAAAAAAAAAATTGCTATTTTTTAAGCGGCTTGATTTCAAGGAGTCTTTCGTAACCACCTTAGTGGCCTAACCATCAAGTTTACCCTCATAGAATTTTTTGTTTTTTATTTTTGGATAAGGAGGAGAAAGTACTCTTCAAGCACACATAATCGTATGATTATATTGTATTAACGCATATATATATATATATATATATATATATCCTAAGCACTTGTGTTGTCCCACGTCCAAGCACTAAGGCCTCGTTTGGTTTGTGGAATGACTATTCCATTAGGAAAAGGAATAGCTATTCCTAAGAATAGAAGCTGATGGAATTGAATGATTATTCTCAATCTTTAGTTTGGTAACAACTAATATACATTAATTGGAATACAATCAAAATTACTAAAAAATCCCCACATTATATAAAATTTAAAAATTAAAAAAAAAAATATTGAAAACTATAGGGTGGCCGGCCACCCACGAAATATACAGGGGGTGGCCGCGGCCACCCCCGGAGTGGCCACCCCCGAAGAGTATCGGGAGTGGCCTGTGCCACCCCCAAATCGCTCCGGGGGTGGTCGCACCACCCCCAAATCGCTCCGGGGGTGGTCGCACCACCCCCAAATCGCTCTGGGGGTGGTCGCACCACCCCCGGAGCCATTTGTGGAAGGCCGACCACCCCAATGGGTGGTCGGCAACCACTATTAAAGTGGGGTGGGGTTTCGATTTTTTACCTTTTTTTTTTTTTTTTTTTGAAAAAAAAAACTGAAAGAGAATAAAAAATAATTGTGTTTTTTTGGAAAATCTAGTCTATTCCCATTGGAATAGCTATTCCTCTCATTTTTTAGAGGAATAGGTATTCCTCTTCGTAAAGGAATGGGTATTCCAATGGGAATAAGTATTTCAAGGAATAGACCTATACCAAACATAGGAATGACTATTCCTAATCATTCAATTCCTAGAGTCTATTTCGCAAACCAAACGAGCTCTAAGTCAGTAAGGAATTCAAACTTCAGCTAACTAATAATGTGGGAGATTGCGAGCCGAGAGTACAATCCTAATAAAATCAAAGTCAATAGAAAATTTTGAAAGATTAACGCCTCATTTAATTGCTCAAAGCTATCAAATTATCACCAAAATGCAACACCAGGTTGCCAAAATATATATATAGAAATGTTTTTGATGTTATTCTTTTATATATTTATTTTGCAAATTAGTCATTAAATTTATGAAATTTACATGTACTCTTATAAATTTAATGATAAATTTACACATCTCTTATATAGAAATAAAAATTATGTCATTAATATAATATTATGTCATTTCGCTGTATGATAAGACACAACGAACGAGAAGTAGAAATTTCTTTAAAAATCGTAACTTTATTGGTACCATACATACATCAGCATATCAACCGATGGGTGGCTTACAGCTCCATAAACAATTAATGAGACAAATGAACCCACAATAATATTATGTTGCACTTGGAGCCAATCACAGGGTGCCATATCATTGAAATTTTCGACATTAGGACTTCAATGCCACGTAATGTCGTAATCTCCAGGCGAAGAGCTTATGCAGCCCGGCCGACGCTGTTTGCCCTCCGTCTATACGTGTAAATGTAGGAAGGACTGAGTCTCTGTTGAAAAAATATTACAATTATAAATGATTAATATATTATAGTCTGTGTAATATTACTTTTGGGTGTAGCCCATAACACGTTAACATATTTGACAAACAATTCCTCACTCTCCTTCTATTTTTTTTCACTTCTTCTAAAAAAGTCAAATAAAATATATATATAATTTACTTTTTATATCACATCAATAATTTTTTTATTATTATTCAAATAAAAAAATCCACTACAAATCAAAAAAAAATTCAATTTTTTATAAAACAATTTCAAATTTTTTTATACTTTATATTATATCAATAATTTTTTACTACAACCCAAACAAATATTCCACAATTACAATCATTTGTCAAATAAGCTAGGCTTTTAAAGTTTTGAATTGATGATGTCCAAACATACATGCTGTATTATAATCTTCCTCTTTCAAAAATAAAAAATAAAAAAATTCACTTAACATTCTTGAACTTTAAGTACATATGCAATTACATTATTTACACACCTTAACTTAAAAGACTTTCAATTTATTGTATTTATATTTCATTTTTTTCAATTTCACCACTTCGTTAAGATTTAACAGTAAATCCTAACGAATGTGTATCAAAATTTTTAAAATACATTTTTTTTTTTAAAGATCGAGGAGTGGACATTTTTACAAATTCCGCTAAATCATTATCAACATCTAAATCTTTGCAAAATTATATATATATATATATATATATATATATATATATATATATATATATATATATATATATATATATATATATATATTCTTTAAAAAAAAAAGAGAGAATAAAATATGGGTATTTTGTGAATTTTGATAATATTTAACAAAAAATCTTAACAGGATGGTATTTTATTTTATTTTTTTTAAAATGAAAAATAATTACACTAAATTAAGAATTTTTAAAGTTTAAAATAATAATTATAAAAGCAGCTATAATTTAGAGATTAAAGAAAAGTTTCCAAAGGGTTAAAGTGAAGTTCAAAAAAACAAAAAACTTCCCAAAATATCAATATGCTTGTCACCTCTTAAAAAGTATTCCTACCTTTTTTTTTTTTTTTTTTTGGTAAGTTACCTTTAAACTTTTTGATTAGATAATTCTCCACATTTTTTTTTTTGTTTGGGGGAGGGGGGAATGGAGTTTATGAAGGAACATATCGTAAAAAATAAAGATATGATGCGTTTGTAGCTTTTACATAATTCTTATATAATTTCAATCATTTTTTAAAAAATAAAAATAAAAATAAACGTTAGATATGTAAGACCCACATATAAAAAAATAAATCAAATGGTTGGTTTGAAAAGAAATTGTTAGACTTGTACGTATGTATTATGATTTGTACAATAATCATTTCTCTAAAAAATATACGTGAACTGAATGGGTAACCGAAACATGTTCAGTTTGACATAACCAGCCAACAAATTTGGATAGAGAAATTGTAATGTGTATACTCCTGTACACCCCTTGTCTCACCCTTACATATATTTTATTTTTAAACAATTTTAATGGTTAGTTTAAAAAAAAAGTTGTTACAGTTATACAAAAATTATGTTATGAGTTGTACAATAATTATTTATCTAAAATATATACGTGAACTAAATGGGTCATAACATGTTCAGTTTGATATAACCGGCTAACCAATTTGGATAGAGAAATTATGAGGTGTACATGAGGTGTACACTCATGTACACCTTAGAATTTCTCATTTGGATATGGATTGGATTTCGTGGGAAGGGTATTGATTTTTTTACTTCATATTTGTGTACATCTCAACTTTATATTAAAACATATAGAGTGTATGATTCTTACATGCATAGACGGATTTAGAGGGGCGATATAGGCAATGTCTCCTCAAATCCTCAATGATAAAAAAAGTAAAAAAATAAAAATTATAAAGTAAAAAATAAAGTGATATAGTTTAAAGTGATAATAGAAAGACGATAAGAATTAGTACTCGGTCCACCGTGTCAGTGGGAATGGCATTATTGAGGAGCAGCAATCAAATCAAATGGGCCCTCGTGTCTGACGTAACTGTAGCCATATTCATGATTCATGACATCATTTTCTACAGATTCGACAGGGTGCATGAATTCTTTTCTATTTTTCTATCTCTTGAATCATCCCATTAACATAATCCGATAGAATGTAATATGAAGCAATTTTTAGATATTAATCCGATTCAATGAAATATGAAGAAATTTGTAGAATCCAGCCACAGAAGTTGGAGCTTCTAAGGATCTATAAAAATAAATAAATAATTTTTTTAACAGGGTGTTACCAAAAAAATATTTATAGCTTTTCTTTAAATCAAATGTTTTCCCAAGACTATCTAACTTTTAAAAAACCCATAATTGTTTAAGCAAAATCCTTTCCAAGAGGAAATAATATCAAAAGAGTCCAAGAAATTACAGAAGGTAGGCATTTAGGCAAAAACGAGTTGGTAAGGACACACAAGAGTACAAACATGCAATTATATTTTTTTTTTTTAAAGATGAAAATATTTTTAGTAGTCTCATCAAAATAATTTTGTAACTATTTTGATGAGTAAATTTGATGAAAATCTTGAAAAATCACTCCCAGCAGCCTCACCATTTTACCCAAAAAAATTTGATGACTGAAATTACTAACCAAATTAGATGAGACATTTTCACTCAATAACCCACTCACCAAATTTTGTTTCACCTTTCTCTCTCACATGATTAGCACACTTTTTTCCTTTTTTTCTCTCATTTTCTTCTCCCATTTCCCATCTCTCACACGATAATGTCCTTATTTCATAGATATGAATGATTTTTTGTAAAAAGATTATATAGAGAAAAAATAAATAAATATAAAAAAATTATTATTTAAATAGAATAGTGAATATTGACTAGTTAAAATGGTGAGGCTGCTGGAAAAATTTTAATAAAGTGGCTCACCAGAATAGAAAAAGTGATTTTTAGTTATTTTGGTGAGTAAAATTTGGTGAGGCTACTAAGAATGCTATAAGAATACTTAAAAAAAGAAAAAAAAAAAAGAACACGAGTACAAGTACACTCAACAAATTTGGTCATATATTTAATTCTCTATCCTCTATATATATATATATATATATATATAGATATTTCCACTCGCCTATCTACTTCATCAGTATCGGATCCCATCTCAATATTCTCCTCCTTCCCATTCCGACTTTCTCTCTCTCTGGGTACTTTTGGAGGCCAGGCTTAAAGTAATTCTTTTAATTGGTTAATATCCAAAATGCGCCGGTCTCAATACTGTGAGAAGGTGGGGTTGAAGAAAGGGCCATGGACCCCTGAGGAAGACCAGAAGCTTCTGGCTTACATCGAAGAACATGGCCATGGAAGCTGGCGAGCCTTGCCCGCAAAGGCTGGTAGGTTTACGATCAATTATTATGGATAACCTAACTCTACGACAGGACTAAATGATGGTTTTTCTTTTTCTTTTTTCTGGTTGGATTTTTTAGGGCTGCAGAGATGTGGGAAGAGCTGTAGATTGAGATGGACTAATTACCTCAGACCTGACATTAAAAGAGGAAATGTTAGCTTGCAGGAAGAACAGACCATCATTCAGCTCCACGCTCTACTCGGGAATAGGTAATTAAATATTCTTTAAAGAGAATTCAAATTAGTTCCTACAATTTCTAAAGATTATTAACTTAATTAATGCAATATCATCATTGACTTATTGACTAATTTGTTGCAACATTTTTCCTTTTAGATGGTCTGCGATAGCAAATCACTTGCCCAAAAGAACAGATAACGAGATCAAGAACTATTGGAACACCCATCTCAAGAAAAGACTAACTAAGATGGGCATTGATCCCGTGACCCATAAGCCCAAAAGCGATGCCCTGAGCTCCGGTAGTGGCCACTTCAAAGACACAGCCAATTTAAGCCACATGGCTCAATGGGAAAACGCACGGCTGGAAGCCGAAGCAAGACTCGTAAGAGAGTCCATGCTTGTGTCTAACCCTATCCAACAACAGCTCAGCACTCCTGCTCTGGCTCAGCTCATCAACCAAAACCCAGCTCGACCCGCACTACCTCCATGCCTTGACGTACTCAAAGCATGGCAAGGGGTATGGTCGAAGTCAATGAGTGCCGGCATTTTCCCAATTGCCGACGACGACCTCGAGTCTCCAACATCAACGTTGAACTTCTCAGAGAACGCGCCCCCCATCCAAACTGTTGCATTCAACGAAACAACGGTTACTGCAGTTCTTGATTTCACCAAAAGCTCAGTTACATGCAATGGAGGGTTTATCAAAGAAGTCTGTCAAATGCCAGAACTCAAAGAAAGATCGGATATTGACACAATGGCTATGCAGGAGATGATGTATACTACGGAAAGTGCATGGCTTGTGGACTCTTTTAGGGCTGGGAATGAAAACACGCCTCTCTCAAATATCATGGAAGGTTTCACCGATACATTGGCGTATAATTGTGACAACCAGAACTCATTGATGGCCGGAGACAACTTGAATAATGGGGATAAAAGTTGCAGCGGCGACTTTGAGGACAACAATAAGAATTATTGGAACAGTATACTCAATCTGGTGCATGCTTGGACGTCATCTAGTTCGCCCGTGTTCTGAAATTGCTGAAAAATTGTCTGAGAGGTCGTAGCATAATTAGGTGTTATGTTGCATTGCATCACAATTAATGTAATAATGAGTAGGACTTCAAAATAAGAAGTTATTTAATCACTAACCTTGTTCAAGCTATATTATTTTGTCTGATCTTATAAAAAATTTAATCACCACTTTTTCCTTTTCTATTTTTTTTTAATGAAGAAATTCATAATAATATAAATAAAATAAAATTGAGAGAGGGAATAAAAGAGAGATACAAAGATTTATGTGGTTAAGACTATGACCTACGTCTATATATTAAAGCTCTATGAGCTACATTGTTGCTCTTATTTTTTATTGAATTTACAATACAAAAAAGGCTCGATCTTCTTTATAGGAAAATTATGATAGAATAGAATAATATAAATATGGTATGAGATTTGAACAATCAAATCTATAACCTAAAAGGTAGGACATCAAATAAAATCAAATTTAAATACAATCAAATCGGATTTTCGCACTAGTACAAACCAGAGCCCCTATAAATACAATAACCTTTATAATTAAACTATTCTCTGAAATACAACAAGTATAAGAATACACACAAAATTTATCTCTACAAGACTTCGCACTGCGACTTCGAAAATCTTATGAATACCTTTAGTCTCCACCCTTCGAACTATCACTTGCTAATATGTTAAAAAACAATGATTTACAGGTGAAAATCACGTAAGTCCATGACTTAGTAAGTAAATTGTTAACGAAACTTACCCAGTGTAATAAAAGTGAGGAAGATAGTTATACATAGTAAGTATTTCAAGAAGTTGTTGTTAGAAAATCATTAAGGTTTAAACATGAGGTTTTGGACAAGTTATGTTTAAGGGAAATATCACAATAATTTGGTCAGTTGGAAGAATGCATTTAGCAAACAGCTTAAGGCATATGCTTACGAAGAAGCATAGTAGTTTAAAGGAAAAAAATTTGTGCTGAAAAAGTGTAAAACATAATATCAATAAATATATCACTGTCCATAAAACATCCTCTGCATGACCTATCTATGCCCTTATCCACTTTACAGTAGAGTTTGCGTGTCATATGAAACATATGATACAATCTCGATGCCTCGGTAAGGCATAATAGCCTGCCACCCTCTAGTAGCTTGATTGGGTGGATACCCCGGTAGTGTGCAGCTAGTGATGCTGCAAGTATGAGCAACACCCATGGGTGGTTGTGCTAGTCACACTAGCCTTTATATCTAGGGTAGTTTAACATTCCATTCACAATGGGCCACAATGTCATGTCTGTATAAAGAGTGTGCATATGCCCTATATTCTTCACCCATTTTTTTCATAGTGGCATGCCGCACAAACATTATAAATTTATAGTTACGAGAACAAAATTAATTTCATGAATAAATACAATGAATAGCAACGAATTTTTAAATTAATCATTTCTCAAAAGATCAGGGCTCACGGCATATGTTCAAGAGAAATCATAATTGTAAAAATATGCATAGATTATATCGACGCAAACATTCATGCTCAACGAAATAACTGTTTTGGCATTCTCATGGGCGATTATTTACCTTTTACACTAATTTCCTAGTTTAGACTTTATGAAAAGTCAAGCTTCTTACTCTACAAATTTTATACTCTATTATTAGTCATATTCCCAATTCAAAAAACGCTAATTTCACTTAAAAACCTTAATCCCACTTTCTGGCCCTTATCGATTGATTGCTACTCAGGGATCGATTTATTGGATGTCAGACATCGATCACTCACTAAGAAGCATCGATCTATCAATGACTGCACATAATTCATTTTGGGTGTTTTCTTGGTTCAAGCTTCAAACTTTACACCATAATACTTGTTTCTAGTGTGTCGTAAGGTCCAGCCTAAAGGCACTTTTTTTTTTTTTTTTTGAAACAACCGGCCTAAAGGCACTTAGTTTTCTAGCCTTGAACATGTTTAGGTCTTAAAACATTATTATAATTAATATATATATCGCCTAACTTCCCTCATGCTCAAGGTACATAATTAGCAACGTGCATATATATATATATATGGATGCAACAGGACCACAATCCAGAAGATTCAATTCACCCGCTCTGCACTGTTATTTTCACATACATAGGGAATTAAATGATTATGACGTGCACGTCGCATGGGAAATCATGTTAAAATTAAATAAAAGGAGAAGTTTTAATGCTCTATTCATTAACATTTTATTTTGGGACCAGGTTCCCAACTGCCAAGCGGAGTGATATGAATCGCCTACATTAATAATTATAGGCATTTTTTGTTTTTTTAATTTATCTCAAAATATTAGAAAGCCATGCACGTAAAATTCATTTCATTCATGACAAGCGGAGCACAACTACTCCACAGTCCACGCGTTTGCTTCCCCAGCAACCACGCATTGATATGTTTGGTGCTGGATAGAGTATATATTTAATTGATTAAATGGTTATATATAGCTTGTGATTTTCAACTTATCACGCGCTAGTTAATAGAGTATATATTAATTAATGAGAAAACTTTCTTTATAATTTTTTTTTCTTTTTTATCATTTTATAATTAAGTGTTTAGACTTTAAAATGTGTCATCTAACTTTTAATTTTAACCCTCAGTTAAAAATTTTCGTTAAATTTCTTAAAATATTATTTCTTTTTTTAAAAAATTAAGTAAAAAAAATTATAAATTTTTTAAATATTCAAATAGAAATATTTTTACGAACTTTGTGTCGGTCGGATTAATGGAATTATAAGGAGCAGGGCAGCCATCACACAGAGTCTTTGCAAAACGTTAGTCTAACGTGCGTTAACGTTTGCAAAAGAAAACGTTAAAGACTTTTAAATCAGATGGCAGCTTCTCATCCATAGATTTTTAATTTTTTTTAAGAAATCGTAGCAGTAAACCGGCTAGCTGCTCTCCATAGATCCGTTTCTTCAAAGGAATCAATTGGGCCCCGCGTCTGACTTAACGGTACTCATCTTTATGAATCACGATAGTATCATTTTCTACGGCGCCCAACTTGTTATAATTTTGCTTTTCTATTTTCGTTAATTCATCTATTTTCCTATTTCTTCAATCCGATAGAATGTAATTATTAATCCGGCTGAATGAAATATGGAGAAATTTTTAGAATTCAAACGGAAGTTAATTCGAACTTAATTCTAAGGATCTACAAAAAAATAAAAAAAATAAAAAATTGATTCAACAAGGTTTTAACAAAACAATATTTATGTTAGAGGATAAAATCAACACTTTAACACTGGCCTGAAAATCAGCAAAGGAGCTCCATATTTCAAGCTGACCAGCCTTCTTACAGCAGCAGCTACTCGTCAGACCAGCAGCCTGTAGCCTCCCTTCTCCTGGATTCCTACTCCATGTCTTCCGGATCTGCTCCTCAAACTCAGCACAAGCTTTTTTCCTCTTTTGTATCATCTTTTGTTTCTTTAGTTTTCTGTTATTGTAACCTTGTACTAACATTCCTAAAGTAATGTCCTTGTAACCTCTATAAATAACATATTACAATCTGGTTTTGGTAAGTTAACCAAACCAGTTCTTCTCCTAAATCTTTCATGGTATAAGAGCTTGTTGGCTAACGCCTTACGATCTTGTTTCTCTTCTTCCTTTGGCTGCAGCACAGCCCGTGTGAGCATAGCTCACACAACTCACACAGGCAGTGCCTTGAGGAAGCTCTACAAGAGTTTTCCTTACTCTTTACCCTCTTTCAGCACTATTATCAAGCACCTCATCTTCACCAAAAACACCCACACTTCAACAACCAGAACCAGAAAAATCCACTCACGAACTCTTATGTCTTCATCCTAAACTCTATCTCCCAGTTTCTACAGCAAAAATGATGCCCAATCCGACTCATCTCCATCTTCCACCAACGTCAGTTCCTTTTCTTCTTGAAGCTTCTCTGCACCTTTTATCAAACACCTCTGTTTCTTCACCCCAACAGAAACCGTAACTTAATCCTCTGCCCAACCTTGTACACCCAACACCACACAGGTAGATTTCTCTCATCTTCAACCAAGGAGGCTTCCATATTTTCTGTTCAGCCGACGACTTTTCCACCAGCGTCGTCTCCTCAACCTTCTGCATCAAAGGGCGTGTTCTCCAGCGACAAATCCACCGATCTGCGCCCTGCCGTTCCCAGATGTCCTCACCAGCAAACACCCAGCTACCTACCCAATGCTTCCCCAAATTCTCTGCCCACAGACCTTTCACTCTTTCAGTTTCTCTTTATCTTCTCTAGCTTTGTCCTGTGCTCGACACATCTCTTAGTTTCCAAAAAGGTGTGCAATAGCCTTTTTCTCCTTCTACACACGTAAACACAACATGTGTCTCACGTGATACTGTCTCAGACAGTTTACCTTTTCTAGAGTTTGTCTGTTGTCTTTTATTTTTATTGAAAAAAATAAAAAATCATGAGGTATCATTTTGGCCATAGTTGGCCCTCTTCTCTTTGGCCCATTGTTGGCCCAATTTCTAACTTGTGGCAAATGTTTAAAGGCTCAAGCTCATTTAACCTTTTGGCCCATAGTTGGCCCCCAAATTTCTTGCTTGAGGTAATGTTGAAAAACCCAAGCCCGTTTTAAGCCATTTGGCTATTTTCTTTTGGCCCATAGTTGGCCACCAAATTTCTTGCTTGAGGTAATGTTGAAAAACTCAAGCCCGTTTTAAGCCATTTGGCTATTTTCTTTTGGCCCATAGTTGGTCCAATCTTTGGCCATGTGGTATCGTTAAAATATCTAGGCTTCTTTTTTTTTTTTTTTTTTTTTTTTTTTTTTTAATTTTAATTTCTGGCTTTGTGGTCAAAAACTCAAGCCTATTTTCTTTTGGCCCATAGTTGGCCCAATCTTAACCTTGTGGTACAATTAAAATGCCCAGACTTTTCCTTTTGGTCCTTTAGTGGCTCTTTTCTTGGCCCATAGTTGGCTTTACTTTTGGCTTTTGAGACAAAGTTTTAAGATCCAAGCCAATCCAAAAAAAAAATAAAAAAATGATGAGCGTCAAAGTCAAACTGATGGAAGTTCCTCCCATCAGTTTGCGAGGGGGTGTTATAGGATAAAATCAGCACCTTAACACTGGCCTGAAAATCAGCAAAGGAGCTCCACATTTCCAGCTGACCAGACTTCTTACAGCAGCAGCTACTCGTCAGACCAACAGCCTGCAGCCTCCCTTCTCCTGGATTCCTGCTCCATGTCTTCCGGATCTGCTCCTCAAACTCAGCACAAGCCTTTTTCCTCTTTTGTATCATCTTTTGTTTCTTTAGTTTTCTGTTATTGTAACTTTGTACTAACATTCCTAAACTAGTGTCCTTGTAACCTCTATAAATAACATATTACAATCTGGTTTTGGTAAGTTAACCAAACCAGTTCTTCTCCTAAATCTTTCAATTTATAGTTTTTCTTTAAATCAAATGTTTTCCCAAGACTCTAACTTTTGAAAAACCCATAACTTTTTCAGTACCAAGAGAAAATAGTATCAAAAGAGTCCAATAAATTACAAAAGCTTACCATTTAATTTCTGAAGTTCAAGCAGGTAGATATTTAGACAAAAACGAGATGGTAAGGACACACAAGAGTACAAACATGCACTGATATATTTCTTTTTAAAGATGAATAAGAATACTTTCTAAAAAAGAACACAAGAGTACAAGTACACTCAACAAATTTGGTCATATATCTATCCTCTATCCTCCCTCTCTCTCTCTCTCTCTCTCTCTCTCTCTCTCTCTCTCTCTCTCTCTATATATATATATATATATATATATATATATATATATATATTGCCACTCGATCACCTATATATCTACTTCACCAGTATCGGATCCATCGCAATATTCTCCTCCTTCCCATTCCGACTTTCTCTCTCTCTCTCTCTCTCTCTCTCTCTCTCTCTCTCTCTCTCTCTCTCTCTCTCTGTATTTTTAGAGGCTTAAAGTACTTCTTTTAATTGGTTAATATCCAAAATGCACCAGTCTCAATACTGTGAGAAGGTGGGGTTGAAGAAAGGGCCATGGACCCCTGAGGAAGACCAGAAGCTTCTGGCTTACATCGAAGGAACATGGCCATGGAAGCTGGCGAGCCTTGCCAGCAAAGGCTGGTAGGTTTACGATCGAGGAACCTAATTATTATATGGTAATCAATGATATCGTGGATAACCTAATTCTACGACAGGACTAAATGATGGTTTTTCTTTTTCTTTTTTCTAGTTGGATTTTAGGGCTTCAGAGATGCGGGAAGGGCTGTAGATTGAGATGGACTAATTACCTCAGACCTGACATTAAAAGAGGAAAGTTTAGCTTGCAGGAAGAACGGACCATCATTCAGCTCCACGCTCTACTCGGGAACAGGTAATTAATTCTTTAAAGATAATTCAAATTAGTTCCTACAGTTAATTTCTAAACATTATTAACTTAATTACTGCAATATCATCATTGACTTATTTGCGGCAACATTTTTCCTTTCAGATGGTCTGTAACAAGAAATGAAAAGAGACAAGAGAGTTTGAGAAAAAATGATTCTCGTTGTATTGAAAAGCACCGAGTGCTGTAGGTATAAATAACAAATACAGGGGAGTAAAGCTACGAACAGAAAAACTAACAAAGAGAATATTTATACGCCAGCTCATCATAACTAATATACAGAATATATTCAATCCAATAACAATAAAACCGTCGCTGGAATCCAAGACCATCTAGAAACTTCTGGAACAATGCTGACTCGATTTATGTAG
This sequence comes from Alnus rubra, assembly GCA_028654335.1. Taxonomy (NCBI): domain Eukaryota; kingdom Viridiplantae; phylum Streptophyta; class Magnoliopsida; order Fagales; family Betulaceae; genus Alnus; species Alnus rubra. Next base: position 33,684 of record JAJPGS010001737.1, read on the forward strand.
ATACCGTGTGATTGTGATACTCCCCCTCAAGAGGAATATAGATATTTAAGATATTCATCTTGGAAAGTAAAGTCTGGAAAAGAACCCAACCAAGGGGTTTGGTAAACAAGTTAGTAAGTTGATGCTGAGAAGTAATATGCATAGTCCGAAGAAGACCTTGCTGAATGGTATCACAAACAAGATGACAATCAATGTCAATGTGCTTAGTTCGTTCGTGAAAAACAGGATTGACTGCAATATGAAGGGCAACTTTACTGTCACAAAAAAGGAGAGCAGGCTGGGGATGAATAATGGTAAAATCCCGAAGTAAAGCACGTAGCCAAGTATGCTCACTAGAACATGAAGCCATGGATCGATACTCCGCCTCGGCAGAAGATCGTGATACAGTATGTTGTTTCTTGGATCTCCAGGAAATGAGAGATGAACCAAGCAAAACACAAAAGCCAGTAGTAGAACGTTGAGTATCAGAACACACTGCCCAATCACTTTCACAAAAAAGGTTGAGCTTGAAATCAGAAGTAGAAGGATAAAAAAGGCCCTGGCCTGGGGTGGCCATGAGGTAACGGAGAACTCGGACTGCAGCATCCATATGGGGTTGACGAGGACTTGCCACGTATTGGCTGAGAACTTGAACATAGTAAGTAATATCCAGACGAGTGATCGTTAAGTAAATTAAACGACCAATCAAACGGCTGTACTGAGTGGGATTAGTAAGAGGAGTCCCAGTATCCTTGGAAAGCTTCAAATTAGCTTCCATAGGAAAAGTAGCAGGTTTTGCTGCAAGAAGGCCACTGTTTGCAAGAATATCGAGGGTGTATTTGCGCTGGCTCACAGAAATTCCTGTGAAATTTCGAGCAATCTCCAAGCTTAAGAAAAATTTGGCAGTACCCAAATCTTTAAGGCGGAATTGAGAGTTGAGAAGCCGAGTAAGAATCGAGACAGCTGCAGGGTCATTACTGGCTATGATTACATCATCCATGTAAATTAGGAAGGCAATGAAAGAACTTCCTTGTGAATGAGTAAACAGGGAACAATTAGACTTGGATTGCAAAAAACCATGTTGTAAAAAAGTCGTAGAGAAACAAGAAAACCATTGGCGTGAAGCCTATTTCAAATCATATAAGGATTTGGTGAGCTTGCAAACCTTGGACTCTCCCTTGGTAGCATAACCGGGTGGAAGCTACACGTACACCTCTTCATCTAAGGTATCATGTAAAAAGGCATTGTTGACGTCTAGTTGATGTAAAGACCAATGCTTGGCAGCAGCAAGAGCAAGCAATAACCGGACTGTTGTGAGTTTAGCCACGGGAGAAAATGTCTCATGATAATCTAAACCTTCACACTGTGTATAGCCTTTGGCAACCAAGCGGGCTTTATACTGTTCAATTTGTCTGTCGGATTTGTACTTGACTTTATAAACCCATCGATAACCAATCGGTTTCTTGTTGGGAGGTAAGTCAACAAGAATCCAGGTCTTATTCTCCTCGAGGGCATTAATTTCAGCATGCATAGAGGATTCTTAACAGCTTGATGATATAATTGAGGCTCAAAAACAGAAGAGACAGACATGCTAAAATGCAAGTGAGCATTAGGGAGTTTATGATAAGCAATAACAGAGGAAAGAGGATATTTGATACCTGAAGGAGGTGTAGAAACGGCCAATGGAAGAGAAAGTTGTGGATGAGGAGAAGTGACCACCTGGCAGTGAAAATCCTTTAAGTATGTAGGAGGATGATTGATGCGGGTAGAACGACGAGGAAGAGGTAGAGATGGCTGAGAGTTGTCATTAGGAGGTGACTGAGCAGGATTAAGAGGAAGAGAAGGAACAATCGAATAAGAAGTGGATGTATGTGAAAAGTTAGTAGAGGGTAAAGGAAAAACAAAACAACCATCTGCAGTAGAGCGTAAGAGATTAGACGCATAGGGAAAAATAGATTCATGAAAGACTACATCCTGGGAAATGAAAGAAGTTTTAGTAGAAAGATCAAATAAAATATAGCCTTTAATAGCAAACGGGTAACCTAAGAATATGCATGGTTTTGCTTTAGGATCAAATTTATAACGAGAACGAGTTAATGTAGAAACATAACACAAACACCCAAAAACCTGTAAATGAGAATAAGTTGGAGATTTTTGAAACAAAAGTTCAAAGGGAGATTTGTTGGATAATAATGGTGTGGGGATTCTATTTATAATATGGGCAGCAGTAAGAACACATTCCCCCCAAAATGATAAAGGAAGATGGGCTTGAAAACGTAACGCCTTAACTACATTAAGTAAATGTTGGTGTTTACGCTCAACTATCGCGTTTTGTTGTGGGGATTCGACACAACTACGTTGATGAAGGATGCCTTTGGAGGTAAAAAATTCAGATATGAGAAACTCAAGACCATTATCTGTACGTAAGCATTTCACTTTATGTGGAAATTGTGTTTCAACAAGATTTATAAAGGACTGAAGTAGAGAACGGGTTTGTGATTTTTGTTTCATTAAGAAAACCCAAGTAAAACGACTATGATCATCTACTACGGTTAGGAAATAAAAGGAACCACTATTAGATTTAATAGAAAACAGACCCCATATATCACAATGAAGCAATTGAAAAGGTAAATCAGAAACTGAAGTGCTGATAGGAAATGGAAGCATTTTCTGTTTAGCAAGAGGACAAATGGTGCAAATATGTTTAGAATTAATAGAAATGTCTGGAACAGAAGCATGTATCAAATTAAGTCTAGAAGAAGATGAATGGCCTAAACGATAATGCCAAATATCCTCTGATACATTGCTGATAGAAAAAGCAGAAGAAACAGATGAAACAAAATCTGTTTGCACCAAGTAAAATAAGTCATGCTTTTCTTCACCCACTCCAATCGTCTCCCAGCTGGTCAGATTTTGCACAAAACAAAATTTGTGAATGAAAATAAGGCAACAATGAATGTTCTTAAGAAGCTTGCTGGCATAAACAAGATTGAAGGTAAATAAAGAAACACAGAGGACATTTGTTAAGAGCAATGAATCTGAAATTTTCACAGTTCCGATATGTGTAACCAAAGCAACTTGCCCATTGGGTAATTTCACAAGTGAAGAAACAACCGCATTGATGGTTGTAAAAAATTTGATAGAACTAACCATATGGTCAGTGGCCCCGGTGTCAATAATCCAAGAGTGTTTATGAGGAACATTAGATGCAGCAAGAAATGTGCTAGATGAACAAAAAACAAAATGTTGTTTATTCAAGAGAGATTTATGTGAGGAAAAGAAATTACCTGTCACCTTTGAGAAAAGGTGATCCTGATGATTAGAAGTACCTACTTGATGTGCGCCAGGTGAAGAATTAGATGATGGTGGTTTAAGAAGAGCCAAAAGTTGACATTGCTCTTGAGTGATGGAAAGATGAGGAATCGAAGTACCCTCTAAATCCTGAACAGTGTTAGCTGATGATAAGTCTTGAATTATTTGATTCAAGACCCCTTAACTTGCATTTGTTATACCTAGTTTGTGTTGTAAATATAATATTTTGTGTAGTTTCGTGTTTTATCTTATTTTCAGGTCTTAATTGAAATCTAATTCAAAACACTTGAATTAGACCTAGAAATACATCAAGGGTATTTTAGTCAGTTCCAGAGTTCGAGATTGTTCCTGGGAGTTGAAGAATTGACCAAGGCAATTCGATCGATCGACTTTATAATCGATCGATAGAAGTTCATCAGTCGAAGAAAAGTCGATCGAGTCAAACTCGATCGATCGAACCAGGACAAGCCCGACTGCGATCGAGCGAAATGCGATCGATCGACTTTATAATCGATCGATCGACTTTATAATCGATCGATCGATTTCTCTGTCTTCCAGAAAATCAGATATTTCAAGATCTTTTGAATTCTTTATGCAATTCAAATCATAAGTTGGATTTTGTTGACAGAAATGGATGCCGACAAGCTCTGTTTGTGTGGCTAGAATTAATTCTTGATGGTCTTTTGTAAATCCAATTCTCTATATATATGAGATTAGGGATTTAGGTTAGAGGATGCATCTTTTCGGGTTTGTTCGGATTTTCTCAGGTGTATCACTTTAATTTCTCATGTTTTAGTTTACTTTGATGCACGTTTTCTAGTTAATTCCATAGAGCAATTTCTTCTTCTTTTTCCCTTTTGTTCTTCATGTTCTAGCTTAGGTTTTTCTTCCTTTTTGTAATCCGAATTTCATCATTCTAATATAGTTGTTTTTGATTCATTTCTTTCTTGTTTCTTTACTGCTTTCCTTTAAATTCATGCTTAGATTAGATGCAATTCATGTCTAGCTAATTTAGTTCTTAGGGTTTGATCAAAATCCTATCCAAAACCATGTAGTGTTCTTGATGTTCTTAGGATTTTCTTGAGATGTTTGATGATTGTTAAGGGCTAGAGGATATCAAAACCCATGCTAAAAGGTTTTGTTATCAAGATTCCAATATATATATTCATGAAAAAGAGTTAAACTTGTCTATGAGTTTTCTTAGATTTCTTGAGTAAAATCAATATTCTTAGAAATAAGAATGATGTCTTTTGCAATGGTTCTATATGACTTGATGTATGATTACCTATTAGAGTCACCTTATAGGGTATGCTAGGGAACATCGATCATTTCATACCTTTGGTAGTGTAGATTTTCTTTCCATTGTAGTTTAATCTTTACATGGAATAGACTGGTGTGAAACTAGAGACCTTATGATTGTGTTCTAGTTAGGGTTTTCGTATATCTTGTATACTTATTAGGATGTGTTGTAGAGTAGTAAGCTAGGGAGCATTAATCACTTCACACCTTTCGTAGTGTAAACGTTTTTCAATTATAGACTAATCTTTACGTGGAGTAGATTAATGTAAACTAGGTGCTTTATAACTACGTCTTAACAAAAGTGTTTTCACGTCGAGGTCGTCGTAATGGTTGACGCCCATTACGCGCTCATATCATGCATGTTAGAAAGAACCATATAGACTTTAAGCATTTCATTGGTTGAGAATTGGATAAGATCAACACCCTAAGTTTTCTTTAAGTTGTTTTCAATTTCCGCTTTCATTCCTTCACTTTATTGTTGTAGCTTCAATTCTATAACCCTTGCTTTTATTTTTATCTTTAAGTTAAGTTAAATATGCTCTTTAATATTCCATTACGCAAAACAACCAATAATCTCTGTGGTTCGATCACCCTTACTATAGTACAATCGATACGTACTATTGCGAGTGGTAAACTTATAAATTTAAAATCCATGTAGCCGGTTAGCCTGCTACCAGCTGAAGAAGAATGGCCTCTGTTCTTCATGAATTTGAAACCGGGCGGATAACCATGAACCCGATAACATTTCTCCACCGTGTGCCCAACAATCCCACAGTGGCTACATGTTGGTTTAACTTTATGCTGAGCCTGTGTTTTTCTAAAGCGGTTGTTCGATGAAGAAGAAGAGACTTTACTCATCATAGCAGCAGAATTATGAGAGAAATAGCCAACAGAATTGAAAAACATACTTATGGTGGAAGTATTCATGGATAGTCTTCATTGAACCACAAGAACAGTAAGGGATAGGTCGGTAGTTACTGAACTCATCCCACAGAGCTTTGATTTTGGTAAAATATGCTCCAATAGAAAGATCATCCTGCGAGAGAGAGGAGATAGATTTCTGAATCTGGTAAATACGTGGTCCATTCTTCTATGAAAAACGCTCCTTCAAATCTGTCCAGACATCTACAGCATTATCAATGTAAATAACACTGACAGCAATATCCTTAGAAACCGAGTTTAAGAGCCAAGAGGTAACCATTGTATTGCTGCGAATCCAGGCATGGTATTCAGCACTGGATTCATCAAAAGGTTTATCGAGTGAACTATTGAGGAAACTAAGCTTATTTTTAGCTGTAAGAGCCATCACCATGGAGCGACTCCAGGTATGGTAATTATCACCATCCAGCAACTGTGAGACAAGAACAGTCCCTCGACTATCTCCATGGTGGAGATGATAAGGAGAAGAATCTTCAATGGAAAAGGTTGAAGACGACATGAAAGCAGGAAAGATGTGAATGATTATCAGATACGCTCTGATACCATAACAAGCTAGAAATGAAAAAGAGAAGAGAGAGTTTGAGAAAACATGATTCTCGTTGTATTGAAAAGCACCGAGTGTTGTAGGTATAAATAACGAATACAGGAGAACAAAGCTACGAACAGAAAAACTAACAAAGAGAATATTTACACACCAGCTCATCATAACTAATTTACAGAATATATTCAATCCAGCAACAATAAAACCGTCGCTGGAATCCAAGACCATCTAGAAACTTCTTGAATAGTGCTGACTCGATTTATATCGATACCGTGTGATCGTGATAGTCTGCGATAGCAAATCACTTGCCCAAAAGAACAGACAACGAGATCAAGAAAAGACTAACTAAGATGGGCATCGATCCCATGACCCACAAGCCCAAAAGCGATACCCTGAGCTCCGGCAGTGGCTACTTCAAAGACACAGCCAATTTAAGACACATGGCTCAGTGGGAAAGCGTGCGGCTGGAAGCCCAAGCCAGACTGGTAAGAGAGTCCATGCTTGTGTCTAATCCTATCCAAAAACATCTCAGCACTCCTACTTCGGCTCAGCTCATCAACAAAAACTCAGCTCGACCCGCACTACCTCCATGCCTTGACGTACTCAAAGCATGGCAACAGGAACGGATCTAACCCCCCCCCCCCCCCCCCCTCAATTCCAAAAAGGAACAAAAAAATATTAGGTAAAAAAAATTATAGCGTAAAAAAATAAAATTTAGTTTACTGGCCCTTACCAATAATTTTTTTTGGCCTATGGCCCCTGCCCATAAGATTTTTCTGGTTCCGTCCCTGCATGGCAAGAGGTATATATGGTCGAAGTCAATGAGTGCCGGCCTTTTCCCAGTTGCCGGCGACGACCTCGAGTCTCCAACATCAACATTGAACTTCTCGGATCGCAAGAACGCACTCCCCATCCAAACTGTTGCATTCAATGAAAGCACGGTGACTGCAGTTCTTGATTTCGCCAAAAGCTCAGTTCCATGCAATGGAGGGTTTATCAAAGAAGTCTGTCAAATGCCGGAACTCAAAGAAAGATCGGATATTGACACAATGGCCTTGCAGGAGATGACGTATGCTACAGAAAGTGCATGGCTTGTGGACTCTTTTAGGGCTGGGAATGAAAACACGCCTCTCTCAAATATCATGAAAGGTTTCAGTACCGATACATTAGCGTATAATTGTGACGACCATAACTCATTGATGACCAGAGACAACTTGGACAATGGGGATAAAAGTTGCAGCGGTGACTTTGAGGACAACAATAAGAATTACTGGAACAACACGCTCAATCTGGTGCATGCTTGGACGTCATCTGGTTCGCCCGTGTTCTGAAATTGCCGAAAAATTGTCTGAGATCAGGTCGCATTAGGTGTTATGTTGCATTGCATCACAATTAATGTAATAATAAGTAGGACTTCAAAATAGGAAGTTATTTAATCACTAACCTTGTTCAAGCTAGATTATTTCTTCTAATCTTATAAAAAGTTTAGTCCCCACTGTTTATTTTTCAAATTTTTTTTTTTCTTGGTTCCTCTTCAACCGAGTTTCTTTTTTCTTCATCAGATTCGACAACAAAGTAAAATCAAATACAAATTCGTGAATCGTGAGCATATGGCTTCGAGAGAAGTGGCTCTTTCGGTGGAGACATATTGAATGCTGTAATGACTGGGATACGCGTGAGGTCCCAACAAGGCAATCAAAACCCAAATCTGCGACAGCCAAATCAAGCACAATCCAAACAAGGAAAATAGACATTGCATTGCACTGATAAAGGCAAATGAAGACCAAATCTACAATATCCAAAGCGCGCACACAGTTTCACAAAAGGAAAATAATTATGCAATACGTACCCAACTCTTGAGCAGCTCCGATCCTGTGCGTGAAGAGTTATTAATTTGAGCACCGACGTCATTGTTTGTGAAAGAGATGAGTTGTTACCACGTTCTGACTGTGTTTGACCCGCAATTTGGAAGGTAAAAAACGTGTTTTTTTTTTAACATGTCCACACAAAATAGGGGATGAGAGATTCGAACTAGAAACTTCCGTTTCATGAGACATGATCTTCAGTCGATTGAGCTACCGCTTGGAGACGCCAAAAACATGTTTTTAAAAAGAGTTGTTGTAAATGTTGTCTTGGGGTGCGTTTGAAAAAAAAATATGGCCGACTTGAAAAAAATCTAAATATGTTTTGAAACACCAAGAAAAAGGGGAAACTTATAAAAAATGCACACTTTTGAATGTGAATTGCTTAATCTATTCTTAATTTTTTTTGTCCTTTTTAATTAAGATTTATTTAAAGGTCAGCTGAGAATGCAGAAAGAATAATAAATAGCATATTTCTTTACAAAATACTTAATTGCATTTTTAAAAACTATATTTTTATTAATTGCGTTTTGAAATTATTATTATTATTATTATTTTCAAACCGACAAACCAAAGGAACACTTAATACCACCACTTTCCTTTTTTACCAAAAAAAAAAAAAAAAACCCAACACTTTGTACGACTCAAATTCAGGATAGTCCCTTTTTTTTTTTTTTTTTTTTAACACAGTGCCTTCATCATCTTCATTGCTGAGAGAAAATCACCAGAGGGGTTACACAAGTAGAAAAACACAATACAAGCACAAGAGCACAAATACAATCTCAACGCCCAAAGGCGAGAAAACATAGCCCAAAGGCCATCGGAGTGATTAGAGATAAATAATCTCTAACCACAAAACCAGGAAAAAACCTGGCTTGAAGCAACTACCAAATGGTAACTATGAGTAAAAGCAAGAATATACAAACAAAGAGCAAACAGAGACCCAGAAAACAAGCTCCGGGAAAGAAAATGTAATGCCCCGTCTTTTACAAAAAGATGTAAATGAAAATTTCGATTTTCACGTGACATTACGACATCATCAGAGTTATAAATTGGCTGCGGAATATATTTTTTTAATGATAACACATCAGAGCTTCTAACAAAAATACTTCAAAATATATAGAAAGAGTGTAATTGAATAATTACACATTAAAATAGTATTTGTGCCATGTATGGCACAAATAATTTACAAACATTATATTCATAGCATCATTAATACATACCAACAAAAATATAAATATTGTTCTCTGGATATTATAATAATGGACTAAACATAGTAGTCCACAAAAATGGGAGGCATCCTAGCCTCAGATATTGCCAACAAAATCATCTAATGGTTTGGACATTCCTGATACTCCTCATCCTCATAACCTGTATTAATATATAATAAAGAGAGAAACAATAATACAAAAATACCTACTGAGTCCACTATTTTCAATAATATGATGATTACTGATTTATTTAACAATATACGATGCAATGATATAATGTAATGACAATTTTATATGCAGAGTCTTAATTATTTTCTTCTTGCACTCCTCTCATACCAGGGTCATTAAATCCCTGTTCGTTTAAGCGGCTAATTATTGGAGCACAGACTCTCTTACCATGTTTTCTTAGCTTTTCTGCACTAGTAGTCAAAGTAGCATACTTAGTACATTGGTCATCCCGACAACCAAGTACATTGACCATCCCGACAGTCAATTAAGTAGCCATAACTTACCTAGCACAGTGACCATCCAACAGCTAACTTGTACTTATTATTATTTTTCGCATAGGCGGTATGCCTGTCCATTGGTCATCTCAACGACCAACTTGTTATTAACCCTGCATCAGAATTATTAACAGTATACAATATACTATTCCTATGCATATAATTAAATAAAGCAGAAATCACAACATTATAGAAAACAACCACGCATGATCCTCAGTGAGTAAGAATACTCACAGTTCTTTTCTGCTTCAGAAAGTATTCACAGGAATGATAACTGCATAATTATATACATGCAATAATAAATTAGTATAAAATACTAAGAACTTATTTTGACGCTTTTATCATTTTCGACTTTTAAACCACTTAACCCGATTTCTAATGTCGCTTAAATATTATAATGGCATAAAATAGGTTATTTATATTACCACGTATTTCGTGTGGGCATTATTACGACATTTATTAATTAAGGACTAAAATACCCTTTAATTAAAACAACATTATAAAAGCTTATCTATTTTTGTACCAAATCGACATAGTGACTCGATTAACATAATTAATGGGTTTTATATTTTAAAAGTACACAAACAGTATAATATAAATAATCCTTATTTTAATCTTATAAATTTTGGGTGGAATAACGGCATTAGTATTAATAGTGCCTAATATTACATTTAAAACATTTAGGCGGCGTAACAGCGCTCTTGTAAAAATAATTATTTTTACTCAGGCATCACAATGACGTGATTTATTACTTAAATACGCCACTAAAATATCCTGTTAAAAACACAACTTAAAATATTAGATACTTAAAATAATAAAAACTGTAAAATTGCAAAATATTAAAAGAAAGTTAATAACTTAGAAATTATATAAAATAAATCAAAACCTTTAATTAAATACTTACCAAATATCTCAAACCATCCGCACTAGAATTGACCCAGTCAGAGGTAAAAGAGAGTTTATTTTCTTTATTTTATTTCTTTGCTTTTTGTCTATTCTTTTTGTATGTCCACCGAATGCCCAAGGAGAGAAGAGCTTGTTCTTATTTTTAGAAAAAGTGAGTAATATAAAACAAGAGACTTACGAGAGAGAAAGTGAGGTGGGTCTTAGAGTTTCTTCTTTTTCTTTTTGTTTCTTTTCCATTTTCTTTTATCAAAGTTGACTCAAGACTCCTCTTCTTCCTTTATCTTTTCTTCTTCTTCTTCCTGTACGCCTACTTCTTCCTCTTTTTCATTTCTTTTGCTTTTTATATTTTGTACACACAAATCAAAGAGAAACGAGAGAGAGTTAGAGAGAGTCTTACCCAAAAGGCTCCTGATTTCCTTCTTGTCAAAGCCAACCCGAGAGAGTGTTTCTAACCAAGAGAAGTAAGGTGAAAGAGATGAAAAACTACAGCTACTGCATCAAACAAAGAGTGATGTAGAGAAAGTGGGGAGAAAGAGCTAGAACCGAGAGAATTGACAGAGTTGTGCGATGAACGTGAAGGGCTGCTTTACTGAGAGAGAAACAGAGATGCTAGAGAGTTTTATTGTTTACAAAGAAAATGAGATGAAATGAATCAAGAGAGAGGATCCTCTATTTATATACAAACGAGAGGTTAGGATTGCCTTGAGTAAAATTGATCAAGGGCTGAGAGACAAATAGTGGAGAGAACGTATGTGGACGGCGGCATCTGCGCGTGAACGTTGAGCTGTCTTAAAATATCATCAATTTTTATCTCTAAGTAACCGATACTTAGGTCCTAATGTAGCATTATACTTTTGCTAACTGAGTTCTCCCTTGCCTTTCTCTTGTAGTAGCCACTGGGTTGGGCTCTTTGTACATGCAGAAAAATGGAAGACCAACAAGTTTTGGGTCCGTAACTGGCGTGGATTGGGCTGGACATAATGCTGTGAGTTTTAATGAGTACTCGCAAGCGCACGAATCATTTGCAATATAGTGTGTGCAAGTGCGAAGTCGAATTCACAGGAAAATGGTTAAAAATCAATGTCTTGTTTAATCAACCTCATTTTAACCTAGTTCCAAAGGTTTGAGGGTTGAACAAGAACAAAAACACTTAGCAAAAAGTTGAAGTGAAAATATGCAAATAAAAAGGAACTAAGGCTAAGGAATCTATCAAACCAAATCCAACAACTCACACTCTTGGTTCCCACTTGAACACCCAAAGAACATTAAGCTTTGGATGTCATTTAAATTTCTTAACCACAAACTCTAGAACCATTAAATGAATCCAACTCAAAGATAAATCACAAAGAGTACCAATTTGAAATCAAATCATCCAATGTATCCATTCAATGAACAAATCACAATGGATATCACCATTCAAACCGATAAAACAATGTATCCATCGGTTGAAACACATTAAATGTCCTATATCTACCACCAACCACATTCATTGCAAAAGATTAAGCATTAAATGAATGGAACTTGAACAACAAATATGATATAGCATTAAATATGCAAGTAGTATAACAAGAGTGTAAGTGTCATCAATGGAAAGATTTCATCCTCAACCTTAGTTGAGGTTACTAGCCTTCCATGACTAAGAACACCACAAGAAAATGAAGAACAAACATGGAAATAAAAGAAAAACTTTACAAAGAGAAAGTGTCTAGAACAAAAGCTATTGGAATACACTATGAAATGAACGAAATTAAACTTATCTACTGCTCTCTGAATTCTCTCAACAAGGAGGCATGACTATGGCTTTATAGAAGGAAATTAGGGCTAGAAACCCACGTAAAATGACTCCTCTAACTCCCTCTAGGGTTCCTCTCTTGCTAGAGACAACCAAGGTCACGAAACCAGCGTGTTCTACTGCAAAAATCAGATGGAGAACTGCTTTTTGTCATGGAGAAGCTCCTGATTGGGTGTTCTGGCGCGCTTCTGCAAAAGTAAGTTCTGAAAAATTTCGATCAATCGACTTTTATTCGATCGATCGATTTCGGGCAAAATTTTGATCGATCGACTTTTAAGTTCGATCGATCGATTTTTCAGGACTTCCGAATTTCCAAGTATTTCCACATGAAATTATGTCATTCCTCTCTTATTGACCTATAAAACACAAAAACTAACAAAAATATCAGAAAATAGCACGGCTAAAGGCCTAGCTAATGTAAATCAAGGGGTCCAAATATACAATATTTGGCACTTATCAAATACCCCCAAACTTACATTTTGCTAGTCCCTTAGCAAAACAAAATGAAAAACTAAGTTAAAGCATGAAACATAAATCCTCTTTCATGGGAGAAACGATTGCATTTAGCATATGCAACAAGCCTTTTAAACCCCTAGGACTCCCTGGTGGGCGAGTGAAGTCTCGTGAGGGTTTGCCAGAAATGATACCCACAAACATTGAAGTGCTGAATTATCAATTGAGCACAAATCCTCATTTAAACACATGGTTCACACATCATGAGTATGTTTAACAAAATGAATATCATATCATCATGTTATCAAAAATCGATCGACTCATAGTTGAAAAATTGAGACAACACATGTTCAAAAGTGTAAAGTGTTAATAACATAGAATCATGAGGTTTCAATTTTTTCTCAAAGCATGTGTATCCAAAAACTCACAAGAGTTCCATCAGATGAATATAACCAAGGCTTAAATGTGCAATTTCTTTTATTCATTATTTTTGTGTTGGCTGTGCAATGCTTGATTCCCTTAAGCTTTCTAATCGACCTATGTAACGAGTGTTGGGCCAGTGACTCTTAAACCAGGTGGTTTTAGGGCACTATATGTAAAATATCCCTAAGGGATTACTTACTCAAGTCAAAAAGGCTACGAAGTCAAACTTAGCCAAACAAACAACCAATCCTGAAATTCTCATCTTTTTACGCGAACACCCAATGCTTAGTGAGGCAAGGGGCCCTGTTACTCAATGAGAACTCAAACTGGTGATATTATTCTAAGGCTTTTTTTTTTTTTTAATAATAAGCCAAGGTTTCATCAACAAGTCTCAAGACACACATTTTCAACTCAAATTTCATGCCTCACAGATCCTATGCTACCGTGCTTGTGATAAATGATTTAAACATGTCAAGTCTCTATAATCCAACAGATGAGTCAAAAGATTTCAGATTTTAATGACATGCAAAATTCAACATGTTAGACAAACCAATGATATGCAAACCATAGTAAAATGTAACCATGCTCAACTAATAATAATTTTTTTTTTTAAATGAAAGCAAATATTAACAAAGCAAATATTAAATGATATTAGACAGAAATGTCTACCCCACCCCCAAACTAGAATGACACATTGTCCCCAATGTGACTAGAGATACAATACCGAAATGGTGATGCAAGTTGGGCACACTGCAAGAGAAGCGCTCCCCCAAACTTGAATGACAGACACTGTCTTGAAAATCACAACTAAAACACAAGAAATAAAAACAAATGATAAGGAAAAATGATGAGGGTTGCCTCCCACAAGCGCTAAGTTTTCAGTCTTTAGCCAAACTTTCCATCCTGACGACAATCACTCCGAGTAACTTGGATCCTCTAAAAGGGTCGTCTCAACCTCCGAGCTCTGTAACTCCAAAAATGGCTTCAGCCGTTGCCCGTTCACCTTGAATGTGCTGTCATTCTTTGGATCCTTAATCTCAATGGCCCCATAAGAAAACACTGAACGAACCATGAAAGGGCATGTCCATCAAGATCGGAGCTTCCTTGGAAATAGATGCAGACGTGAATTGTAAAGAAGGACTTTCTGACGGGGTTCAAAAGATCGTCTCAATATGTTCTGGTTGTGAACCTTCTTCATCCGTGCTTTGTACATCCTAGCACAATCATAAGCATCGTTCCTCAGCTCTTCCAATTCGTTGAGTTGAAGCTTCCTCAGTGAGCCAGCCTTTGTGAGATCAAAATTTAGCTGCTTAATGGCCCAGTAGGCTCTGTGCTCCAACTCCACTAGCAGATGACATGCTTTTCCGTATACAATAGGGTACGGTGACATGCCAATCGGGGTCTTGAAGGCTGTTCGATAGGCCCATAATGCATCGTTCAAACGAAGAGACCAATCTTTCCTTGACGGGTTCACCGTCTTCTCCAAAATTCTCTTGATCTCTCTGTTTGAAACCTCCAGTTGACCACTCGTCTGAGGGTGATAGGGAGTGGCAACCTTGTGCATGATGCAATACTTCTTCATCAGCTGCTCGAAGACCCGGTTGCAGAAATGCTTTCCACCATCACTAATAATTGCTCGAAGAGTACCAAAATGAGCAAATATAGTGTCTTTTAAAAACTGAACCACAACTCTGTGGTCATTGGTCTTGCAGGCAACCGCCTCCACCCATTTGGACAAGTAGTCCACTGCAACCAAAATGTACAGATAGCCGAAGGAGAATGGGAAAGGTTCCATGAAATCGATGCCCCACATATCAAAGATCTCGACAATAAGAATGGGGTTTAGGGACATCATATTTCGGCGTGAAATACTCCCTAACTTCTGACAGCGCTAGCATGAGACACAATAAGTGTGAGCGTCTTGAAAGATGGTCGGCCAGTAAAATCCGCACTGCAAAATCTTTGCAGCGGTCTTCTTTGCAATAAAGTGGCCTCCACAGGCATGATCATGACAGAAGGAGATAACATTGGATTGGTCAGGCTCGGGTATGCATCTCCTAATGATTTGATCAGGACAATACTTTAACAGGTAAGGATCGTCCCAAAAAAAATTGTTCACCATGGACATGAATTTGGCCTTATCTTGCCGCCCCCAATGCAAAGGCATTTGACCGGTGACAAGATAGTTTACTATGTCAGCAAACCATGGTGAGTGAGCATGAGAAATATGCATCAACTGCTCATCAGGGAAGGTCTTAGATATGGGGATCGATGGCTTCTTCTGTGAAATCCACCGTAATCCTCGAGAGATGATCGGCCACCACATTTTCGGAACCCTTCTTATCCCGAATCTCAATGTCAAACTCTTGTAACAGCGTGATCCGAGTAGATGATGACTTTTGATCCTAACAGGTAGGATCGAAACTTATCCAAAGCAAAGAAGACTGCCAACAGCTCCTTCTCAGTGGTTGAATAATTCAGCTGGGCGTCGTTCAGAGTTCGACTTGCATAATAAATGACGTGGGGGAGTTTGTCAATGCGCTGCCCCAGAACAGCTCCAACCGCGTAGTCTGACGCATCACACATGATCTCAAAAGGTGTGCCCCAACTGGGGGCCGAATGATAGGGGTGGACGTCAAAATCTTCTTCAAGGCCCCAAATGCCTTCTTGCATTCCTCATCAAAAATAAATGGGGCCTCCTTAACCAACAACTTGCACAAGGGCCGGGCGATTTTGCTGAAGTCCTGGATGAATCGCCGATAGAATCCTGCATGGCCTAGAAAAGAGCGAACCTCTTTCACCGTTCGTGGGGGGGGGGGGAGGTTGGATATCAAATCTACCTTCGCCTTGTCTACCTCGATCCTCCGACGAGAGATGACGTGCCCGAGCACAATTCCTTGCTGTACCATAAAATGACACTTCTCCCAATTGAGCACCAGGTTCTTCTCTTTGCACCTCACTAAGACTAAGGTGAGGTGATGCAAACACTCCTCAAAAGATGAACCGAAGACTAAGAAGTCATCCATAAATACCTCCAGGAAACGCTCCACCATGTCAGAAAAAATGCTGATCATGCACCGCTGAAAAGTAGCGGGTGCATTGCATAGCCCAAAGGGCATGCGTCGATAGGCAAACGTCCCGAACGGACAAGTGAAGGTCGTCTTCTCTTGGTCTTCAGGGTCCACAGGGACCTGGTTATATCTAGAATAACCATCCAAAAAGCTTGTTGTGAGTTTTAATGAGTACTCGCAGGCGCACGAATCGTTTGCAATATAGTGTGTGCAAGTGCGAGGTCGAATCCACAGGGAAATGGTTAAAAATCAGTGTCTTGTTTAATCAACCTCATTTTAACCTAGTTCCAAAGGTTTGAGGGTTGAACAAGAACAAAAACACTTAGCAAAGAGATGAAGTGAAATATGCAAATAAAAATGAACTAAGGCTAAGGAATCTACCAAACCAAATCCAACAACTCACACTCTTGGTTCCCACTTGAACACCCAAAGAACATTAAGCTTTGGATGTCATTCAAATTTCTTAACCACAAACTCTAAAACCATTAAATGAATCCAACTCAAAGATAAATCACAAAGAGTACCCATTTGAAATCAAATCATCCAATGTATCCATTCAATGAACAAATCACAATGGATATCATCATTCAAACCGATAAAACAATGTATCCATCGGTTGAAACACATTAAATGTCTTATGTCTACCACCAACCACATTCATTGCAAAAGATAAAGCATTAAATGAATGGAACTTGAACAACAAATATGATATAGCATTAAATGTGCAAATAGTATAACAAGAGTGTGAGTGTCATTAATGGAAAGGTTCCATCCTCAACCTTAGTTGAGGTTACTAGCCTTCCATGACTAAGAACACCACAAGAAAATGAAGAACAAACATGGAAATAAAAGAAAAGCTTTACAAAGAGAAAGTGTCTAGAACAAAAGCTACTGGAATCCATTATGAAATGAACGAAATTAAACCTATCTACTGCTCTCTGAACTCTCTCAACAAGGAGGCATGGCTATGGCTTTATAGAAGGAAATTAGGGCTAGAAACCCATGTAAAATGACTCATCTAACCCCCTCTAGGGTTCCTCTCTTGCTAGAGACAACCAAGGTCACGAAACCAGCGTGTTCTGCTGCGAAAATCAGAGGGAGAACTGCTTTTTATCATGGAGAAGCTCCTGATTGGGTGTTCTGGCGCGCTTCTGCAAAAGTAAGTTCTAGGAAATTTCGATCGATCGACTTTTATTCGATCGATTGACTTCGGTCAAAATTTCGATCGATCGATTTTTCAGGACTTCCGAATTTCCAAGTATTTGCACATGAAATTATGTCATTCCTCTCTTATTGACCTATAAAACACAAAAACTAACAAAAATATCAGAAAATAGCACGGCTAAAGGCCTAGCTAATGTAAATCAAGGGTCCAAATATACAATATTTGGCACTCATCACATAATAACATGTAAAATCTGTAAATGTATAGTGCCAACTGGGCTAGGTTCGTGTGCCTAAAAAATGAACATGGGTTAGGCTGAATTCAAAACAATGGGCCCATTAATTACATAACTGAATTTTCGTCCTATTCAGAGGTATAATTTTTCGCGGATGTTTTCTGGTACTAAATAAAGTCCAAAAATTATGAAATTTGAGAGTAGCTAGAGAACTTCGAGACGAGCGTTCTGGCTTTTGAATCAACCAAAACGGAGTTCGTTTGACCATGTTTCCAATACTTCAAAGTTTGAGGTCCGTTTGAACTCTTATTAATCTAAAACTATAAAAGTTTCTTAATAAATGAATATTTATTTTCATAAATATTCATATTTATTTTTCTGCCTTATTATTAGGTCATAAATCATATTTTAAGATATTTTATTCAGTATCTTAAAATATGCGGTGTTACAGAAAACGACCGTTCGTCATGAGCTAGCACCTGATAGTCACTGCTTGCAACAAGAAAAACTACAGAAAAAAGAAAAAAAAAACCCAAACAACCTCCACCGGTTCAAGCACCGGGAGGATCAAAACTCCAACAACCTAAAGGCTTGGAGACAAAAAACCACCCTTGCCCTAAAAGCCAAGGGGAAGCACCAGCACCAAGAGGGGGAGACGTGAAGCCTCCGCCCCCCTCCCCCCTCGGCGAACAAAAACTCTTAGGATGGTCTCTTTGTTTGTTCCTAGGGATGCATTGGGCTGCTTTTATCTGTTTGGGATTGGGCCGGACTCTGAGTCCATTTGTTTGCCCAGCTACTTAAAAATGGGTTGGTTTTTTTTTTTTTATTAAAGGCAATTAAGTCGGCCGGGTGTTAATGTGACCGTCGTTGGGAGTTGGGCTCCATTTAACCGATTATTTTAACATTTTCCTTTAGTTATGGAATTAGCTATCGTTGTTAACCATTAGATCTTGTTTTTTTAATGCATATATACACCATCAGTTGGTAGAGCAAAGAAGGCTTCTTGTTAAGTTTTATGGAGGCTAAATCGGTGTCGAAACTAAGTTTGATTTAAATCTAAATTTGTCAATTTTAGATGGTATTTAAACCAAAAATTAGAAACTTGGACAATGCTGAGAAACAAAAATGCTTGGTTTAAAGCTCGGTTGGTAAGGCGTCCGAACAAGACACTGTGTAAGGCTTAAAGTTTCAATAGCCAAGCCACTTGGTGGGTATGACGGTTGCACCATGTCCATACGAGCTATGTAAAAGCACCACATGAAGTTTTTCCCGAGACGCTCGGTTGGAATGGTCGTTCGGAATGAAGATGTTTGATAAATAAATACAAGAAGCCACAGAGCTGCTTGGTCGCAACCCTCAATCTGACATTGTCTAAATGGGTTAAGGAATGAAGAAACAATGAAGGTTGGCTGACCATCTTAGTTGCAAGACTCGGTTGGATAGTGTTCAAATGAGTTTGAAGATCACGATTAAGTTGAGACGTTTGGTTGGGGGTTGGGACGGACACAGTACGAACGCCACCAAGTTGTGAATTGTGAAACCATAACTGTATCTGAACGAGTTTACTTACCTGTCTGAATGCCGCCTTATTTTTTTTTTTATTTTTCTTTTTTCATTTTATAGTTTTAGTTGTACCAAACCATTGTTTGCTTCCCACTATCTATATATGTGGCGCCCCCAAATTAATTAATTAGTAATTAACCTGAAAGACCATTTATACTACCGAAATATCAGAATATATGCAGCGAAAATGTAATATTGATCTGAGCTCATCACTATTTACTTTTGCATCTTTTTCTTTTTTTCTTGTTATCCTCTTATATCGCTAGTGCAAACCAGAGCCCCTATAAATACAATAAGCTCTATAATAAGCTCAAATACAACAAGTATAAGAATACACATAACATTTATTTCTACAAGACTTCGCAATGCGACCTCAAAAATCTTGTGAATACCTATAGTCTCCACTCTTCGAACTATCACTTGCTAATATGTAAAACAATAATGTTTTAAAGGTGAAAAATCACGCAAGTCCACGACTTAGTAAGTAAATTGCTAACGAAACTTACCCAATATTGTAGTTAGTCCTGTTTATGTTTGTAATAAAAGTGAGGAAGATAATTATACATAGTAAGCATTTCAAGAAGCTGTTGTCAGAACATCATTAAGGTTTAAACATGAGGTTTTCGACAAGTTATGTTTAAGGGAAATATCACAATAATTTGGTAAGTTGAAAGAATGCATTTAGCAAACAGTTTAAGGCGCATGCTTACGAAATCACGTACTAGTTTAAAGGCAAAACATTTATGCTGAAAAAGTATAAAATATAATATCAATAAATATATCACAATCCATACACATCTTTTGCATGACCTATTTGTGCCCTTATCCACTTTACAGTAGGGTTTGTGCATCATATGAAACATATGGT
Organism: Alnus rubra; assembly: GCA_028654335.1. Taxonomy (NCBI): domain Eukaryota; kingdom Viridiplantae; phylum Streptophyta; class Magnoliopsida; order Fagales; family Betulaceae; genus Alnus; species Alnus rubra. The sequence goes on from JAJPGS010001737.1 coordinate 53,806, forward strand.
ACAATCTCGGTGCCTTGGTAAGGCATAATAGCCTACCACTCTCTAGTAACTTGACTGGGTGGATACCACGGGTAGCATGCAACTAGTGATGCCGCAAGTATAAGCACCACCCATGGGTCGTTGTGCTAGTCACACTAGCATTTAGATCCAAGGTAGTTTAACATTCCACTCACAATGGGCCACAGGGTCAAGTTCGTATAAAGAGTGTGCACATGCCCCAGATTCTTCACCCATTTTTTTCATAGTGGCATGGCACACAAACATTATAAATTTCTAGTTAAGAGAACAAAATTAATTTCATTAATAAACACAATAAATAATAATGAATTTTTAAATCAATCATTTCTCAAAAGATTAGGCTCACGACATATGTTCAAGAGAAATCATAATTGTAAAAATATGCACAGATTATTTCGACAAAAACATTCATGCTCAACGAATTAACTGTTTTGGCATTCTCATGGGCGATTATTTACCTATTACGCTAATATCCAAGTTTGGACTTTCTAAAAAGTCAAGCTTCTTACTCTACAAATTTTATACTCTATTATTAGTCATATCCCTAATTCACAAACCCTAGCTAATTTCACTTAAAAACCTTAATCCCACTTTATGGCCCTTACCGATTGATCGCTGCTCAAGGATCGATCTATTGGTTATCGGGCACCGATCGCTCCCTAAGAAGCATCAATCTAGCTATTGATGACTACACATAATTCATTTTCGGTGTTTTCTTGGTTCAAGCTTCAAACTTTACACTATATAATTGTTTATAGTTTGTCATAAGGTCCTAAAGGCACTTACTTTACGATCCTTGAACATGTTTAGGTCTTAAAAATCCTAGCTTTTACACAAATCCCTTCAAGTTACCTTCAACCCATTTAGTTTCTCAAAAAAACATTAAATTAAATCACAAAATGGGCTATGCGTGTGTGGTATAACACTGATCTAGACTCAACCTCAAGTTATTTGGCCATACAATGTCGTGTAGCACAAAAAGTCACTTCTTTTCTCCATAAATAACCAATTTCCTCATTCGATCTAGATATATACATATATATATATATATATATATATAATTTGTCAACCATCTTCTCCATTTTTTCATTACTCTAAATAAAAAGGTCAACTTTTCTTTTCTTCTTTTTTTTTCCCCCTATTATCAAATAACTTTATTTACTTTTCTTACACAAAAATTTCAAATCTCATTTAACCTTTATATGATCACGTGAATATTTTTTTATTACTATTCAAACACAAAATCAACAACAAAACTCTTTACCAAACGGGCATGCATGTCATCCGTTCCTGCAGGGATAAATGTGATAAATGAAATGCACCTTCAGTTGGTAGAGCAAAAGAAAGCTCCTCAATAACAATTTGCTGAGGATGTGAATAACTGCCTCGATCTGCTCAAAATAACTGTTAATTTAATCTTGCCTTCGTACCAGGGATAAATGTGATAAATAAAATGTACCTTCAGTTGGTAGAGCAAAAGAAAGCTCCTCAACAACAATTTGCCGGGGATGCATGTGAGTACTGCTTCTGCTCAAAATAATTGTTAATTTAATCTTGCCAACCATAACGTACATAACGTACTTTCTGTACTGTTGGGAAATTATCCAACCCTGCCGATTGGGTCGGAATTTCGCTCAACCAAACCCAACAACAAATTACTAGAACCAGACCCATTGGGCTTGTCAACAGCAAAGCCCAATTAATTCACGATAATATTTTACCAAAATTATCTCACCCAGAGTCGGTAAAATACCGAGCCACCAATTATTATGGCGTACACCCCACGATTCAAGGTCGGTTATTTAATTGACCTAGCGATTATCACGGAAGGTGCCCCACGTTCTAGAATCGGTTAAATACCGACTTTACAATTTACGCCACAATCTAGAACCAGTTAAAGACCGACTCCATGATCATCATGCACCATGTACGTACCATGATCCCACGATCTGAATTGTCGACAAATGTTCCAGGCCCGACACGTGGTCCAGTGAAAAAAAACAAGACTACTCTCAACACTTCATTTATAAATACCTCACAAATATGCAAGTATAAAGGAAATTGCTTTATGTAATATCAAGGATATACACTTGAGATAATACTAATTTAAACATCGGAGTGAGATTGTTGAGTCTTCAGATGCATTTTTCTCTTTTACAGGTTAAGAGGCTCGATCTTGTAGATTGACAAGCCACCAAATCGAAATCTAGCTATTCTAACATTTGAGGCGCTCGCCACGCGGATAAATGCGCAATAACGCGCGTTCTGGAAAAACAAAAGCTGGTTACAGTAAAAACCATGCATTTGCCCCCAGTGGTAAAAAGAAAGAAGTACCCGTCTTCGATCAGTTACCATTTGCTAATTAGGATGTGACTACCGATCTGCTCGAAATGACTGTTTATTTAACTCAGGCCTACATCTTTGCCAACCAATATTTCTTTTAAAGGCCTGATCATCTGGCTCTACATCTCAGACACACCTGCCTCTAATAAAACCCATCGCCTCCACCTTCCTTCCTTTACTCGATCGTTCTTATTATTATGAATGTCAGTACTGCACATGCATCTTCTTTAATTTGTTCTTAACTACTTAACTTCACTTACGAGTTACGACCGACTTTGGACGTACGTGGATAACCTACTTTATCTTAATTACAACGTAAATCTAAATCTTAGGCTCTGCTTGTTTTGATGTAATTTATTTATTTATTTTTTAAAAAAAGTTTTATCTATTTTTAGTCAAACCAAAAATATTTTCGGTTGATCTGGAAAACCTCTTTTAATTAGCTGCATAAAATTATTTTTTATTATTACGTACTATTATATTTTATTTTCGTAAAAAATTATTTTTCGAATTTGAACTTCTAATGATCTCAACCTATAGTACTCGATCTCTCCTTCTCGCACCTGCCACTCTCTCCCGTAGTTCATTCTCCACTGCCACGGGAGGCTGTCGATTTTCCGCACGAACTAAACACTGAAAAATGTTTTAAGCTAAAATCATTTTCCAACAAAAAATGTTTTACATAGGAGCCTTAGCTAGCTTTAATTAGTTCAACATTTTAACATAGCCAATGAGAAAAACTAGTATACACATCATAATTAAGGATTTATGTCAAATGCTTAATTGTTAGAATATAACGTGAAAATGAACCAGCTGCATTGATGGACGAGTAGTGGGTTTTAATATATAATATTTGAACTTCCATTTTTTAATTACATAAATTTTATGGAAGTTGTTTATAAGAAAAGCATGTCCCATAATTTAAATGTTCACAAAATTAACTAGAAGGGTAATTACCTTTTTCTCCTATTAATTACTAGCTATTGTCAACATGCCCCATGAATTGACATCTCAACCAAAAGAGAGCATCCAACTACCAACTTTACACACTTTACCCCCTTCCGTCAGTTTAATTCGTAAAAGACATAAATGCCCTCAACTTTTTAAACATATTAATTTTAATATTTTTTTTATTAATTACTGTTGGAGGGCATTTTGGTCTTTAAACCAAAATTAACGCCCAAAATAGAATATTCCGTCCAAGTTAACGGAATTCCTTGACGGAAGGGACAAAGTGTGTAAAGTTGGTAGTTAGATGCTCTCTTTTGGTCGATGTGTCAGTTCATAGGAGCATGTTAACAATGGCTGGTAGTTGATGGAGGAAAATGTAATTACCCTAACTAGAATGTTAATTAAACTTGATTTGATATTTGAGACTATTGTGAAATCCAAAACACCATATGAACACACGATAATTTAATTGTCTGGATCTTACTTCAATTCAGTTTTTAAAATTAAAGGTAGAAACTGGCCCATTTAGTTGCCAGCAAAGAGGACACACATAAACACCCATGGCCTTAGAGCAACCCCATAACTTTCCCCTCGAGGTAACATTAATGTACTGCACTTATAGCAATCGCAACTGTTTTTTAACCATTTTTCTTAAATGGAGGGAACAAAACTACTTTTTGCTTCCCTATAAAAAAAAGGAAAATGCTCTAGTTCCCAACTTTTTATCCCAAAAAGTGGTTCCAAATGATGTGTCATCATCCCATGAGATGATGACACATATCCCAAAGTGATAAATCACATGAGATTGTGACACATCATTTGGGAACCAAATTTTGGGAAAAAAATTTGGGATGTGTAGCACTCCTCAATAAACATCCCACAATACCTTCACTTTACCTTTCCCAATATCAATTAAATATTATTTATTTACTCTTTCTTTATACTTTTTTAGTTATAATTATTTATGTAAGAGGAGAGACAACTTTTTATATGAATATAATAATGCATTGGGAATGCTACCGTGCATTGGAAGCACGGTAGCATTTCCAAGGAATAGAAAAATATAGGAAAGCTGCTTGGTGGCTTTTTATGACTTTCTTGAATTTTTTCTAAAATTTAGGAAACATAACCTTTTAGGGAAGCTGATGTGAATGCTTTAAGAGTGCAATAACCCATTAGGAATTAAACAAGTGTAGAGCTAGAAATTATTGTTGTACAGTTTTGTACAACTTTCGTACAACTCTAACAATTTTTTTTAATGATAAACCATTAATTGGATCTGTTTTCCTACATGTGGACCTTAAATTTCTAATGTTTGATCTTAAAAAAGTTTGGGGTAATTATCTTTTCCCCCTATCAACTACCAAAAATTGCGCTATGCCCCTATAAACTATCAATTTGACCAAAATAAAGCATCCAAGTACCAACTTTACACATTTTGCCCCCTTCTGTCAGTCAAACCCGTTAACATGGACGAAATATGCCGGTTATGGACTTTAATTTTGATTAAAAGACAAAAATGCCCTTAATTGATCCAAAAAAAATTGGTTTATTAATTTGGTTTAAATTTATTAATAAAAAATATTAAAACTAATATACTTAATAAAAACAAAAAAAACAAAAAAAACAAAAAATCAAAGGAAAAGGGGTGGCTGCGAGCCACCTTGCTGCCACCTGGCCTAAGGGTGGCAGTGCGGCCACCCCAAAAAACCTAGGGTGGCCGACCCACCTCTGGGGTGGCTCACAAGCACTTCCTTCGGCAGCCACCCTTTTCCTTTGTTTTTTGCCTTTTCTTTTTTTCTTTTTTTCTTTTTTTTTTTTAATTTTATTTTTAAGTTGATGGCATTTAGGTCATTTTTAAAATTGAGTTAGAGTATTTAAGTCTTTTTACGAGTTAGGCTGACAAAAAGGGATAAAATATGTAACTGTGGTAGTTGAATGCTCTTTTTTGGTCAAGTTGGTAGTTCATGGGGGCATAACGTATTTTTTTGTAGTTGATGGGCAGAAAAGGTAATTACCCCAAAATTTTTTTAAATTGTACGCAAGTTGTTTAAGAAACATTACTCATGAGTATAATAAATTGTATATAATTTTTTTATCACATGATATATATATAATGTTACGACATTATTGAAAAATTAAACAATTCAATATCGAGTATATAGATAGATAGATAGATAGATAGATATGTATGTATATATTCGCAAGCGCGCGTACAAGATCAAAAATTAAATTATATGAGTTTATAAAAGTAAAATCAAACTTATATGAATTTGACTAATGTAATAAACAAGCTTTAAATTTTTGTTCAAATTCAATTAATTTAATAAACAAACCAATCTCTTTTAGGGTTCATAAAAGTCGAGTTTGAATTATATATCATAAAAAACTTGATTTATTTATAGCGCTAGATATATCATAGCATTTGCTTAAATTATGAATTCAATTTTTTTAAAGGGAAAAATATAAAAAAGTTTTCTTGAACTAACAATCAATTTTAAAATAATACCATAAATTTTCAAGTATGCTAAAGTTATCCATCAAACTATTAAAGTCTGCAAAAAAAATGCCACTTTTTATTATATCCCTATGATACCCGTATTCTCTTTAAAAACTAAAAATAACTAAACTAAACTTTTTTTTAAAAAAAAAAAAGAATAAAAATATTAATGCAAAATAATTATTGTGATTAGCCTAAATTACGAATCGCTCACTGTGAAATAAAAAAATAATTTAAGGTCTTCAAAGTAGGCAAAAAATAACAATTTAGTCATTGTAGTCAAATTCCGTCAAAATACTTGATAGATTCTGTTAGTGTCAACGTCAACACCAATAAAATGATGACATGTGTCACTTTTACTAAAAAAAAAAATCAATATATTAAATCACTCCGACCTGCAGTCAAATTCTGTCAAACATTTGACGAATTTCATTAGTGTGCCACATCAGCACCAGTAAAATGAAAAACAAGTGTCACTATTAATAATAAAACTAAAAAGTTAAAGAAATTAAAAACTTAAAAATAATTTTTTTTTAATTAAATGAAAAAGAAGAACAAAAAATCAAGGGGTGGCTGCCGGGTGACCCTTGAATCTTGATTGTTCCTATCTTCTCTTCCAAGACATATTCCAAGTTTAATTTCTTTAATTTTTTTAGTTTTATATTAATAGTTTTTTTATTAATTTATTTTTTGTTTAAAAAATAGTTTTTTTTATTTTAGTTTTTAAGAAATCGAATAAGGTATTATAGAATATAATAAAAAATAGCATTTTTTCACACTTTAGTAGTCTGATAATTACTTTAACACACTTGAAAATTTAAAAGCTATTTTAAAGCCACTGTTTCAAGAATTATATATATTCCTTCTTCTTTTTATTTATTTATTTTTTATATTTAAAATGACTGGAAAGCCCTTCACCTGTATGGCTACTCTAGTAATCTCTACGTACGTACTCCACACGTTTGGCCTCACCAGCTGCAGTCACCGTATTTAATATGTGTATATATATATATATACACACACACTTGGTGTTGAATTTTTTCTGAATTAAAAAATTAAAGAACGAGATGAGTAAATGATACTCATTAATTATATAACCCTAAATTGATATCAGAATGAATACTCTATTTATGTAGTGTTTAATTTTCTGGTGGTTCATGGCCACCAGTCACCATTGATATATATCAATGATATGTTCGGTGCTGAATAGATCGGTCGAGCATTTATTTATTTCTTGAGGTTTTTTTTTTTTTTTTTTTTTTTTTTTAAATTAATGAACGAGACGATCGAGTAAATGATACTCGTTAAGTGTAAACCTAAATTCGTATCAAAATGAATACTCTATTTATTAAGTTTTTCATTTTCTGGTAGTTCATAATTTTCATCTTATGGCTCAGTACTAATCATTCAACATCCTGGCCAAGTCTTGAATTTTTTTATTCACGGTATTTGTTTTTTCTTTTAAGATATATTGAAAGTAATTATTATTTTTGTAATGATCATAAGCTTCAAATTAGAGTACTTTATGACAGTAATTTTTTTTTTTTTTTTTTTGTAATTCCAGTAATTATTTTCTTGTGAATATGTATAACTAGCGGTTTTATACCTGATTTTCAACTTATCTCAAAGTAACTATTTTTTTTTGGTGCTTTTTCAATGGTTATCTATATATGCTCTTAACCACTGGAAATATTTATATGAAAAAAAAATGTAAAATCAGTCTGTGATTTACCTGATTTGCAATTAATTTTTGTGTATCAAATGAATTCAGAGGTTCTGAGATATGCAAAAAATACAAATCACTTCCTGCAATCAAATTATATCAAAACACTTGACAGATTTTGTTATATATATAAAAAGAAGAAAGAAAAAAAAAATCAAGGGTGCTCGGCAGCCATTGCCGGCCCAAGCTCGAAGGCCACCCCCACCTCAGGTGGCCCGCGAGCCACCCTAGAGGGCTGGGGCCTGGGGGTGGCGGCCACCCACCCCCAATGGCTCAGGGCCACCCCTTGGTTTTTTTTTTTTTTTTTTAAGAAATTTTTTTACATAGAATTATTTGCAAATCAAATAAATCACATGAGCTGTTTTATATTTTTCCTATTTCATAAAGATGCGAGACCTTTATAATTATATCAGTTTTGTTTGTTATTTTGGTTTTCTTGTCATAAACAAAGAACTTAATTTATCAGACACCGAGGAGGGAGCAAATCTGCTCCCTCTTCCTCTTCATTTTCTTTCCTACTCCCCGCTTCTATCCTCCCCCTCTCATTCTGATTTTTTTTTTTTGGCAGGTGTTCGCTAACCAGATCAACAATTTTGGCACTCACTATGCATCCGTCCATCTACCTTTGTGTTATGCCATTCATCTCCTCCATGGTCGCTATTGTTGTTTGCTGGTTGTGTTTTTGTTTTGAATAAGAGTTTTCTTCTCCATAGATCTCCATCATGGATTATTTAGAATGAAGGCTAGTCAGGTGTGAAGGGTTATTCCTCACGGTCTGGATAGTTCGTTATGAGGGATTATCCCTCACGACTTGGATAATTGGTGTGAGGGGTTATCCTCTCACAACCGGTTTAAATAAGTTTTTTATGATATTTGACTACCTTTATCTTAAATCTCGTTTGCTCGGATCGGAGCAGATCTGCTTTTTAATTATTTTTGTACATGGGTTAGCCGAAGATGAAAGTTATAGATAGTACTTTATTGTAAGAATTTTGTTTGTATCTATAACTTAATTTGTAACCTCATAGTATGTGACTATGGTTTTACAAAGTTTTATGCTCGTAATCTTTAATGAATGAATACTCAGATCTTTCGTTAAAATATATATATATATATATATCAATCAGACACCCTATTTAATTACAACTTGAACCTTTTGACGCCATTGCATAATTTAAGAGAAAAAATTTGAGAAGTGTAGGGGTTTTCATTTGGAGGACAAGTTGAATTGTTTGGGTTTTATACATTTTACTCAAAATCAAATATATCTAAGCAAATTGTCGGTAGGTTATAACAGTAATGTTTTCTACACAACAAATATATATATTTTGTATAACAAATACTGACGTGAAAATAATTTTTTTTTTTTTTTATATGCAGTAAATGCTACTTTTTTTTTTATTGTAAAAATTATTTTCACGTCAGCGTTATATAAAGTATATACATACATTTGTTGTGCGGGAAACGAAGGAAAATGGCTTCTCTCCCTAGAGTTGTCGATAGTGATCGAACGCAATCATGAACCTGTATGTGTGGCAGTCTCGGCATTAATTTGGCCAAAGGGAGCATTGCATCAAGAGAGTAAATAGAAATCTGCTCTGCTCTTTCATGGAATTTACAACCCCAACCAAGCATGACAACCAAACTGTCAATCTTCTAGCTCTATATTAATGAGACAAACGAACCCACATTTTTTATTATTATTATTATTTAATTACCTAACTGAACACTAAAATTAAAAAGATAAAAATATATATATATATATATAAATTAGAGGATGATAGAATCCCCCCTTAAGGTGGTCGGATGCCTCTCATCCTTTGAGTAGATGATCAACCAATTCCTCTGCTTCTCAACGATTTAATTTCCTTGTTCCCATTTGCTCTTTTTCCAACTCTCTCTCTCTCTCTCTATCTCTCCCTCCCCCTCTCTGTGGGTACCGTACTACTTTAGAGGCCTAAATTAAGTTCTTTTACTAGCTTGGTCAGTGAAATGGGCAGGTCTCCATGTTGTGAGAAGGTGGGATTGAAGAAAGGGCCATGGGCCTCTGAGGAAGACCAAAAGCTTTTGGATTACATCGAAAAACATGGCCATGGAAGCTGGCGAGCGTTGCCGGCAAAGGCTGGTAGGTTTACGAGGACCCTTATACAGTAAATAACATAGTTTTACGACTAGGACGACTAATTGGTGCTACTTTTTCTTTTTCTTTTTCTTCTTTCTGGGTGGGTTTTAGGGCTTCAGAGATGTGGGAAGAGCTGCAGATTGAGATGGACTAACTACCTCAGGCCTGATATTAAAAGAGGAAAGTTTAGCTTGCAGGAAGAGCAGACCATCATTCAGCTCCACGCTCTACTCGGGAACAGGTAATAATATTCTTTAAAGAGAAGCTAGTCAATATATAGTTCCTACAGTTTCTAAACATTATAACTTACTCCAAATCTCCAATATCATCATTCGATCTGCTCGCACTCTTTCTTCCGTCTACGACTCGTCGAATTTTGACCTTTAATTTTGTGTAAGATTATAGTTGAGAAACAGAATCAGAAAAGAAAAAAAAGAAAAAGGCATGTAAAAGAGCTCCAAATTAAGGAGTACAAAAATTTCAAAATATTACTGGCTGCAAAACCCACTGTCACTGGGTGCATGTATCATTTCACTAATCACTACGTATACTACTCTTGATAACGATAATGAGATTGAGCTATATAGTACGTACATTGAGAGCGCCATTGAAAATATGCATACGATAAGATCCCTGCCCCATGCATTCACACACACACACATATATATATATATGGTTGAGGGAAATGTTAGTTGGACTCAAACTATATATTTATCTGGGGTCCAAAGCTTAGTTTTAACGAATGCCTCTTTCAGTACTTGTAAAGTGGAAGGCATGAAAGCCGAACTATATATTGTGCAAGACCAGACACAAATACGACCATGCATCCCTAGCTACCTTTTATCTCAGCCTTTATTTTCATTATCATCTTTTTCATTCTGGAATGTTCCATGAAAACGACATAGCACCTCTTTTCCATTACACGTACATGATTTTTCCTTTCAGATGGTCTGCTATAGCAACTCACTTGCCTCAGAGAACCGATAACGAGATCAAGAACTACTGGAACACGCATCTCAAGAAAAGACTTGCTAAGATGGGCATCGATCCCGTGACCCACAAGCTCAAAAGCGATGCCCTGTGCTCCGGCAGCGGCCACTCCAAAGGCGCAAACAGTTTAAGCCATATGGCTCAGTGGGAGAGCGCACGGCTGGAAGCCGAAGCCAGACTGGGAAGAGAATCCAAGCTTGTGTCTTACCCTATCCAACAACAGCTCAGCACCCCTTTTCCGGCTCAGCTCATCAGCAAAAACCCAACTCAACCCGCACTACCTCCATGCCTTGACGTACTCAAAGCATGGCAAAGGGTATGGTCGAAGTCAATGAGTGCCGGCATTTTCCCAATCGCCGGCGACGACCTCGAGTCTCCAACATCAACGTTGAACTTCTCCGAGAACGCACTCCCCATCCAAACTATTGCATTCAATGAAAGCACAAAGACTGCAGCACTTGATTTCGCTAAAAGCTCAGTTACTTGCGAAGGGGGGTTTACCAAAGAAGTCCGTCAAATGGCGGAACTCAAAGAAAGATCGGATGACGCGATGGCATTGCAGGACATGACGTATACTATGGAAAGTACATGGTTTGAGGACTCTTTTAGGGATGGGAATGAAAACATGCCTCTCTCATATATCATGGAAGGTTTCACGAATATCTTGGCTTATAGTTGTGACGGACAGAACTCATCGATGGCTGGAGAGAACTTGGATAATGGGGAGAATAACAAGAATTACTGGAACAGCATACTCAATCTGCTGAATGCTTCGTCATCTGCAGGTTCGCCTGTGTTCTGAAAGTGTCGAACAATTTTCTGAGATCAGGTTGCAGGATAGTTAGGGGTCATGTTGCTCTGCATCACAATGTAATACTGATCGGGACTTCTAAATTAGAAAAAAAAAAAAAAAAAAAAAAAAAAAAAAAAAAAAAACCTTCTAAATAAGAATTTATTTAATCACCACCTTTATTCAAAATGATTTCTTCTGAATTATCAAAAAAATTGAACACCGCCCTTTCCATTTGATGTATTGCTCGTTATCACAGAAGATTAAGAGATAGAAAGGGTTGAATTTAATTATTTTAGGAAAAATTTTACTTAGCTTTTTATTTTTTATCACTTTTATAATCTTCTTAAACTTTTAAAAAGTATCAATACTGAGTTGCGATTTTGTAAAAGTTTACACTGCCTTTGTTAAGGTTTAAAGTAAAATCAGACGCCAAATAGGTCAAATGTCCATTATATCTCAGTAAAATTAATAAAAAAAAAATATATATATATATATATATAAAATTACCCATAATTTTTTTTTTCTAAAAAAAAAAAAAGAAAAAACAATTATGGCAGATACGAAAAGCTAGAGGAAACTCCAAAACCGATACCGACAAGTAATTAATGGGCCCACGGACTGATGGATTCATGTCACACTTTAACACGTTTTTTTATTTTTTTATTAAAAAAAATGTTACCTTTGCAAAAAATAAATTAAACACGTTTTCAAAATTTTTTTTTAAAAAAAAATAAAAGCAATTGGGTTATTTATTTCAACGCAGATGTAGGCCAGAATGTTGTTACGAATACCTAAGAGTATTCCGCTTCCCAATAGTTCATTCTTTTTCTTATATATAAGAAAAATGTTAAAAAATACACGGTGTAGATACCTTATTAGTTTTTTAAACATTAAAAATGCTACGGTGTAGATACCTTATTAGTTTTTTAAACATTAAAAATGCTACAGTTTTACTGTACCTAATGCGTAGGGTATCAAAAGAGTTTTCCTATATATCTATTATTTTAATATAAAATATTTTTATTTTCTCTTCCATCTCTCATCTTTTGCCTTTCATCGAGATTGTGTTGAAATTTTGTGAAAAATGTAAAAGTACGTACAAACTTATACTAGTAAAGAACTAATATTTAATTGATATAAGGAAAGATAATGAAAACTATTGTGGAGAAGTAATGATTCAACACTACCTAAATATACAACTTTTCACCACATTGCCACATTAGTAAGGTAGTCTCCCACTATTTTTTGAGTTTTTTTATTTTTTAAAAATAAATTAAGGTGATGGATGTGACAAGGTGGTAAAAAGTTATATATTTAGATAGTGATGAATTATTACTCGTTACGGAGCGTATTTGAATTAAAAAAAAAAAACTTTGTTCTAAAATTTAAGTAAATCAAAGAAGGGACTGGGAATCCTCTTTAAAAAGAAACAGATCGAAGAGAATTACGGACTTTGTTTGGAAAGAGTGTGCAATTGAAGATGCTTTAAATAGATCTGGGCCTTGGTGCAGGTTGTTTTTTGTGAGGGTAGTGTTCCCTTCCCTAGGTAGCTCTCAATTTAATGTCCCTGATGGAATGCTGTGGGAGAGATCTATCTTTCTGCTGTACATACATATATAGAGGGAATTATCCATCGCAGACCTAAAAATAGAAAGAGAAGTAATGAAGAACGAAGAACCAACTCCATCATTGTTATGTATAACATGGGACAAAGGAAGAGAACAAAATAGTTATCAAGCAGTCATATGTCTTTGTTATTTATACTCTATTTGTTTCGCCGTAAAATAATTTCGACAATTTACGATGTTTGGTAGGGGCGAAAATAATGGTCAACGAAAATCATTTTCGATTTGACGGTAAAACTTTCTTTAATTTTTAGAAAACGATTTACGGTTTTAAAAACCGTAAATCGTTTTTCGAAATTAAACTCTTCGTCCTTACAAGCACGTTTCATATCTGATTGTCGGAATCAGAAAATGGTCGGTCGTCGGAATCCAGGCGGCACCGAAATCCGGCGACATCCGGCCACCGTCGCAGGATGCCGGAGGACTAGATTCCGGCCGAATCTGGCCGGAATCCGGCCATGGTTAGAAGCCAGTCGGAATCCGGCCGGACCTGACTGGATCCAGCCGGATCTGGATGGATCCGGCCGAATCTGGCCAAAATGGCCGGGATCCGGAGGAGCCCGGCCGAAATCTGGCAATTTTGGCCGGATCCGGCCAAACGTGCTCGCCGGGATCCGGCAACGGCAACCGAACGTTGCCGGATTCCGGTGACAGTTGCATTTTCTCCTTATGTAATTTTTTCGTGCGAACCAAACGCTAGAAAATTATTTCAAGAAAATTATTTTTTTTTAAAATGATTTCGTCGAAAATATTTTACGACGGAAACCATTTTACATCGAAACAAACGGAGCATTAGTTATTATTTATCTATTAGAGTCTATCTTTAAGTAGGAAATAAATGAATAATATGTTATCTAGGGACGGAGCCAGAAAGCATTTTGGGCAGGGGCCAAGCCGTTAAGGCATAAATTACAAATATATTAAAATCGGAGTAGGGGTCAAAACATGAATAAGAAATATATAAAGATTGAAGATGAAATAAATATATAAAGACAAAATTACCATCAATTTCGTTTTGACAAAAAAATAATAATAAACAAAAGAAAATATACAAAATATGTGTTTCATAATACATTAAATTTCAGCCAAAACATCTATCAAAATGGAACCCGTCGTGTTTTTGAATCCCGAAAACCATCTATGATTGAATCTATGCTAATTGTAGCAGCAACTTCTCTTTCGATGTACACCATTAGAGAATCCGTTAAAAACTCATCTTCAATTTTATTGCGAAGCCTAATTTTGACAATATTTATGGCTGAAAATGCTCGTTCTGTAGTTGCGGTAGAAACGGGAAGAGTAAGTACAAGTACAATAACTCGAAAAATAAGTTGGTAGATAGTTGATTTTTCGGTACTAACCAACCATTGGCACAATTCAGAAATATTTGACAGTACTTGAAAACTCGAATGTTGAACTACATTATGCTTATAATGGTTAAGTTCTATTTCCAACTGTTCATTTTCAAGATCAGTAAAGTCTTGCGGATAAAACTTGTTTACCAACTGACAAATATCATCAATTCTGAAAGATTCACGTGCGGCTCGAGGATCAAGAGCTGAGCTGAGCCGAGAATAAGCAACTCCACTGCATGCTCACTAAACCGGCGATTTAATTCTTGCAATTGAGAATCTATTGAGGCACAAAAAATATTCACTCGATAATGTTGCTCAATTGTAAAGTCGGCTTGTTGATGGCGAGCTCGACCTCGTCTCTCAACACAACGAGTATTCATATCTAGGACATCTATATTGCGTTTCTCGCAAAATGACTTTACATTGGTAAGTAAATCATCCCATTTATCATCTCTATATTGTTGGATATATGCTTTAGTGGATGAAACAAGATTCATGACACTTAAAATGTCTTGAGATTTGATTGCAATTCTTGACATAGATGATCAGTGATCTGCATTGTTTCTTTCATGAGGTGCAAGATGAAACAAATTCAAATGAAGTCATCACCTAGTAAACTGAATCTGCTTCTGCTCGTTGGGAAGAAGTAGTTCCCACATCAATTATTTTAAGAAGAACTTCACAAGCTGGACTAAAATTTTTGATCAAGCTAGAAACTGATCTCAAGTGAGAACTCCAACGAGTATCTCCAACCCGTTGTAAATTACAAATTTGATTAAGTCTCATTCCACTCTGAATCTCATCAATTTCAATTAGGTAAGCAATTTCAGCAGTTTGGGCAATCCGCAATTCTTCAAATCGATTGCACGAAGCACAAATGATATTGACAATGGAAGTCAAATTAGTAAAAAATTGATGAACAAGAATAACTTTCTTTAATGCCGCCACTAATGCCAATTGCAAACGATGTGCGAAACAATGAATGTAGTAGGCATATGGACAATCATTTGAAACCAAAGCTTGCAACCCATTTCACCCACCTCGCATGTTACTTGAGCCGTCATATCCTTGCCCTCGAATATTTTCAATCGCTAACTTATGTTGAGACAATACAAAATATATATCATTTTGTAGGGTTACTGCCGCAGTATTAGAGACATGAACAAGCCCAAAAATGCGTTCCCGCACAAAACTATCTTTGTCAACTGTTGTGCAAATATCTACCTAAATAAATAGATAAATATTTGTACGTTTTACTCGCAAGTGCACAAGATCAAAACGATAGTATAGTAGGCAAATACGAGATCATTCCCACGAGTATTGGTAAATTATGCTTAAAAAGAATTCCTTAATAATTGAGACGAGTGAAAAGCAATAAAAATATTAATCAGATCAAATAAGAGAAGAGATAAAATATTGAAGAAATTGTTAGCCCTATGGCGTCAATCCGATTATATTGCAAATATTTTGATGATAACAAATTATATCTTATTGCTCTAATGTATTTACTTCAAGTATGATAGTTGCAAAGAACATTCAAGCACACATTCTCAAAGGACCAAAAAGAATCAAAGGCATTTGGAATTCAAAGCAAGAAGCACTTAAGCTCTGAAGAACACAAGATTGAAGAATCCGTATTTTATTAGGGTATTCTTGTAAAGCTCTTGTATGATTGAACTCCTGAGGCTCCTCACTCTAGAATGAACTAAGGACCCTTCATACATTGCATATATGGATTTTGAAATACGAAAATCATTAAAAATCAAACTTCAAGT
>JAJPGS010001738.1:0-135000 GCA_028654335.1 Alnus rubra
CGGCTGATAGGAATCTGAAATCTTCTATCTTTTCGCAGTGCAGAGTCTTCTGAAAATGCTCTGACAAGTGGAATCCATGTTTACAGCATCTTTACACATAAGTGATTTTGTCCAAACACAGAATGAGGCCAAAATACTAACAGTTGCTTTTGGGCTTTTCCAGCTTTTTCTTGAAGTGCCTTGATGTGTTCTTCAGAACAAACCGCTGTTGTTGCCACTGATGCCATGGAACCTGATATCCCGCCAAAGGTAGAGTACCTGATGTGGTCTTAGTAGGCAACTTTCTTTGAGCCTTCTTCTTTTGAGCTTGGAGCTGTGGACATTTGGGTCGGATGTGACCGGTGATGCCGCAGTGATGACTGGTGGGCAGGCTTCTTTTGTTGAAATGCTGCTTGACTTTCTTCGCAGAAATATGGTTAGCATTCCTACAAACAATATTACTCTTACCTTTTATATGTCTCCTATGCGGAGGGACATATTTTGATGAGGAAGAATCTTCAACTTTACTTTCCTCAGAGCATTCTACTTAATCCAAGGCCTATGAGATTTCAACAAATAACAATTTGGCCTAATATGACCAATCTTCCCACAATTATGACACTTAGGAATAAACTTATCTTCTATCACAGGCTTAATATCAATAGAATCTAATTCAAAATCAGAAGCATGTGAAGTAGAAGTACTTAAATCATTAACAATTAAATCAGGCTTGTTAGAAATATTGTATAAATACAAGGCATGCTTCTCAAATTATTACTAGAGAATTTTTCCAAAAAATTCTCTGATTCTTTTAATTTATTCTTTAATGCATCAACAGTATCAAAAAGCATGGTATTCTCAGATTTCAAAGAGTCAATCAATATATGTGATTCAGATAATTGTAAAATCAAAGACTCTTTTTCTTGCTTAATCTTTTTGAGTTCTTTATTGGATTTCTTAAAGAGTTTACCTATCAAAAGGGTATCTTTAGAGAAATCATAAAAATCATCTTCAGAGAACTCAAAAAGATTTATGTTAGAAGAAGTGTACCCGCTCTGATACCAATTACAAATAAATATTGACTTCTAATTTAACCAAGTGTGTGTGTTTGTGTGCAACCAAATATTCTAAATGCGAAATTTATATAAGACAAGATATTTGTTACGAAGTGGAAACTCTATGAAGAGAAAAAAACCACTCTAGGGCAGCCAAACACAGGAAATCCACTATCAGAAGACAAAACTAGTACATAGACAGTAACACTCACATACCTAATGCAGCGATCGTATCTAGCACAAACCGGACGGTTTCCAACGTGAACGCCTTCCAATTAAGTCTCCTACTTGAAGGGTTTTCTATGGATTCATTTATCTTAGGACTCCTCCCTAAGATAGACTTCACACGAATTGTTGAGCACACACCGGCAACGGCTTGAGAGCTAGCAGATCTTCGTTTCTCCCTAAACACCCTCTCAAAGCTAAGAGAATTCAATATTGAATTCTGTACAATTTACAAGCCTAGAGCCCCTTATTTATAGGCTAAAAGAAACCCTAAATCTGCTGAAAAATGGACTCTGGCTGTATAGCGTCCGGATGGAAGTTAGCCACGTCCAGACGGTTTTCTATGATATCCTTCCAGAATCAGCGCAATTCTATCTTTATCAGGTCTACATCCGGACGGCTTGGCCGAGCGTCTGGAGGGTCTTCGCTATAACTCCTTGTAGCGTTCGAACGAAATATTGAAATATTCTGAAATGCTGGACAACGTCCGGACGTGTTGCCACGTCATCAAGATGGCTTGCAGAGACTTCCCCAATTAGTGTCGACTTCTCAAATCCATCTTCCTGTTGAACAATGATTGACCTAGCGTCCGGATGGTGTTACTCTGACGTTCGGATGTCTTCATCGTTATCTCTAAGACACTGCGGGGCGTCCGGACGCCTTCAAAGTCTCATCCGGACGGTTGCACAGGAACCGGTTGATTTGGCTTGGAATTTGCAAGACCTCTTCATGGACATCTTCTAGAAGCTTTTGATTAGTCACAAGCTTTGATTTGAACATTGTCTGAAAACATGAAGACTTTGACTAAACATCGATCATCCCGTTAAAAATGCAACCATTACATAAAGTTGTTTTTGGTTATCTAGAATGTAGCCAATATAAAATACTAACAAAGATGCTAGAAGAAGAGACCTTCGGAGAGTTCTACACTAACATTAGCGACCTAAGAAACTCGATGGTGAGTCTTGGGAAGCAAATCTCGGATGTAAAATTCATCCGAAAGATACTAAGGTCTTTGCCTGAGCGTTTTAGGATTAAGGTGACAACTATCTATGAAAGCAAAAGATCTGGAGGAGATGAAGATTGAAGAGCTGGTAGGATCTCTTCAGACATATGAATACTCCTTACCTCCAGTCAGAAAGGCAAAGACAATTGCCCTCAAAGCATCTAAGGCACCTAAGAAGAAATCCAAAGTCTCATCTAACGAAGACTCTGATGTTGATGAAGACGCAGTGGCAATGTTAGCCAAGAACTTTGAGCGGTTCATGAAAAATAATAAATTCAAGAAGTTCTCTAACAGACTAAGAAAGGCTCCCTACACAGCTGAGTCAAAAGAAGCAGAGGAGAAAGATCCGAGGGGTCCCCAATGCTTCTAATGTTCAGGTTTCAGGCACATCAGGACTGAATGTGCAAATCTGAAGAAGTTAAAAGGGAAAGCCTTTAATGCAACTCTAAGCGATGAGTCTGAGAAGGAAGAGGAAACTCATGAGGAAGAAAAATTCTTGGCCTTCGTGGCCCCACATAAAGAAAATGAGGATTTTCAATCTTACTACTCTGAGAATAGTGAAGAAGAAGATATGCAGTCAGCCTATGAACTTCAATATGTAGAGTTCTTAAAGCAGAGGGAGAAATACAAGCAGCAGGTACTAAAGCTTAACAGCCTCAAGACTGAGAAGACTGCCATGCTCACAAAGATCAATAATTTAGAAGAGAGGCTTCTTCTGGAGACACAGTTACAGCTAGAGAGAGTCTCAGACGAGAAGCTAATTCACATGCTCTCCATTCAGAAGTGGCCAACCGACAAAATCGGACTCGGGTATGTTCCTCCTTCTACTTGTGATATTCCTTCTACCTTCCAGACTATTTTTGTGAAGCCTGTTATTCCCGAATCTCCACCCTTAAGCGTGGATAAGGGAAAAACTGTTATGGTTGGGGAGGTACCAGTCATCCCTCAGCCTCTGGCCAAGCTTCCTATCAGAAGAAAGCATCTCACATGCCATCACTGTGGTGAGCCAGGGCACATCAGACCTAAATGCCCACATTAGCAAGTTCAGAGGAAGAAAAAGTAGAAGCTCCTAAAACTCCCATGTGTCACCAATGTGGAGTTAGCAGTCATATTAGACCTAGGTGTCGTCCACCTAAGCCTCCCAGGCATCATAGATCTTTGCCCATAAATCATGTTCCAAGGAATCAGCAGCTGCAGAAGCCTACTCAAGCAAGAAAGACTTGGGTCCCTAAGAAGCTGTATATGGAGGAACAGAAGACTGCAGAAAGGGAAATCTCCTATTAAGGAACATCTTCCGTCAGTTCCTTCATGCAAGATTTGATCATATTTCTGGCACTACAGCTAAAGAAGGAAGGACAGGACAAGAAAGAGGACATCCAACCCCCAAGGGGGAGCGAACCTACCAAGTAGGTTAGGTCACACATGCCTAGGATTTTGGTTCCTAAATCCTAGTGCATGACAGGTACACTTGCATAGCATTTTTATAGCATCATATGAAATCTTTGCATGTTGTTATGGAACCATCTTTTCTATCCCTATATTCCCTTTTGTTTGTCTTGAGAAAATTCTACAAGTATTAAATAGGGATGATAGAAAAAGCACGTCGAACGACTGCTTTTCTATCAAGGTACTGTCAAACCTCTCTCCCTGAGGTCAGGTTTGCTTTTATCTTACATGCTTGTACTATACTATCTTTATTATGAAACATGTTTTTGTGTTCTTTTTATAATAAAAGGGGGGGGGGGGGGATAAAGGATGCAGAGTTTTGTTGTTCCATTATATAGCTTCCAGATATCTTATGTATGTTTAACTGATGTCTAAGTTTTTGATGCATTTATTATTTTCCCTTTATATAATTGAGAGTTTCTCTTGATATCTGCAAAGTTTCCCAGTGGCATCCATAATAGATAGTTGCTTTTCTCATGTGATGAAAAATGTGCACTATCCAAAGGCTCCCCTAACGTATTTTTTTTTCTCTCCTCTAAATTTTAGCTTTTGGAAATTCTAAATGAGAGAGATTTTTTTTTGCTAAGATGGTCAAATTGACCAACTCGCTAGTTGATCCTAGAACCCATAAATTATGGCATTCTTTCTAGGTTGCAGCACAAAGTGATAAAAAACATTCAAAACTGAATAAATATGGATAAATAAAAAGATCCACTGCTTGCTATAAATCTGTTCTTGATATTGTCCCTATAGAAACAGTCAGTGACCAAGTCATTGCAGAAATAGACGGTCACTAAAGGACTTTGTAAAGGAAAATGTGCTACAGCTTAGGGGAAGTGTACCAGATGAGGGTGGCTAGGCCCTAGTAAAATAAGGTTTGACTTTTGACTGATCTAATATTGATTTTCTCTCTTCTCTAGCAAATCCGGGTGATTTAAGTCATATCAGTGAAATTCATACCTTTTTGAGAAAGCCTTCACACACACGCATTGCTTGAGTTAAGTTTTCTATTTAAAAATGTCTTTCTGGAGGAAAATTTTTGTGCTTATTGAATCTTAACACTCAATTATATCTTGGTATGTTTTTTAAATGCTAATTGAACTAGAATATCAGTTTTATATACATGCGTGTTCTGGAAATTATTTAGAAAATATTTTTCTGCTATATTCCTCTCTTTTTCAGTTTTTTTGTGTGAAGTGTCCGGACGATGGTTTGACTGTTTGGACGGTAAGATTGATTCGTCCGAACATCCGTTCTCCTTGTCCGGATGGGCGTGTTTTTATGATCTCTTAAGTGGCACTACGTCCGGACGTCACTTAAGTTCCGTCCGGACGGTGAACCCTGTAGGGTTATATCAGATTCCCCCCGCACCGCAGCCTTCTCATTTCGCTTTTTTGGTCCTTTTTGTCGCCTTGTGCTTTTTTTTTGTGCTTTTTATGCTTATTTCTCACGTGCACGTGTCATCTTTGCAATTTATCTCCAACCCAGGTATGTTTTTATAATCTTTTACTAATTTATTTTAAGTTTTTTATGCTTAAAATAGTTTGTTTTGGGTTTCTCTTATTTTGAGTTTAATATGCATTATTGCTCAAAATTCTTTATTATTTGGGTTGAGATTTTGCATATTTGGTATCTTGATATTGTTTCGGTTGAATTTCTTGTTGTTGTAATTTCTGGGATAGTCTATTTTACAGACAACATAATGCCCAATTTGTTTTTTGAACTAACAGGAATTAATGTTTTCATGGATTTGTTTCTGTGATTTTTTTTAGCCTAGGAATTATGTCTTCAGATGACTCTCCTCCCCGAGTCAGGCAAAGAATTGAAGAGTCAGTTGCTAACAGGCTACACAGCATGCAATCGCGGCAGGTCCTATCAGAGCGGAATCTTCTCCGCGCCAATCTGAGGGATCCAGTTCTACTCCCTATTGCTCAGATTCTTCTGGAAAACCAATGGGAGTACCTGTACAATTGTGTCTACCCGGCCTTTCCCAGACTGGTGCGGAAATTTTATGGCCACATTGTCATCATCCAGGGTGATGACAGAGGATAGATCATGCAGACTATGGTCAGAAGCCAAACAATTAAATTTGTGATGCCCTTTTGTATTTCATTCAACACTGATGGTTATAATTATTACTTTGTTTACCCTTTGTCATTGTGTGACAAAAATGGGGAGTATTTTTTGGTTTATTTTGGTATGTAGACCGGGAATGTATTTCCAAACCGGTCAAGTGTTTTTGTCCCAGAATGGCCAAAGGGGAAGTTTGTTAATATTTTATATTGGCTACATTTTGTAATGGTTGCAAATTAACAGGATGGTCGGTTTTCAATTTAGAATCTTCATGTATTTAGACAGTGTTCAAATCAAAGCATGTGACTGATGCAGTCTTTTGTTTACCAAAATATATCAATAATAAAATTTCCTTTCGCAATAGTACGTATCCTTGTAGGATAGGGCTATGTTAAGGGTGTCGAACCTCAAGGATTGCGTAGGAATTGCTATCAAGTTTTTCAAGATTAAATATAACTTAATTTAAAATATGTTTGATTTTTGTTTTCTAAAAATAAATGCATAAAAGTCAAAGACATAAATTTAAAGAAAGTATGGATGAGATAAAGAATAGGAGATTGATTTAACCACTCACTTCATAACAATGGTCAATCATAAATTAACAAGGAAAATTCATACTATGCATGATACAGGGCTCATCTCACTCGAGTAGTCAAGAAATTACCTCTAAAGAATAAGTATAATCCATCTTCGTTTGGTACGGATCGTCCACCTAACTACTAAGATGCGATACGACCCGTCTTCCCTAGGTATGGATTAGCTACGTCTTTAATAGGATACATACAATCAGTGGAATAGTATAACCCATCTTCGGTTGGTACGAATTGTCTACTTAAATTACACTAAACTAGGGTTTAGTACAATCCGTCTTTCCTAAGCATGGCCTATCTAACCCTCTTGATCATATATCAATTAAAACTGTTATATAACAATCATTTACATAATCACTGAAAATTTGAAGGATTGAGTTCAATCAATATAAAAGACTTTCTAAGACAAGATAAGAAATTCATAATGATTGAATATAAACATTAAGATCAATTCTCACAGTTAAACAACTATCATGCATATAGAAATCCCAAATTAAAATACAATTAAACCATTGTTACTTGAAAAGGGCTACATCAACACCCTTGTAAGAATTTAGCCACCCATCATGGTGTTGGGATGGCCTCCTGCCATGTTCTTTTCCTCTTCAACTTGTCAAGCCTCAAAAAAGAATTTTCTGTCTAAAGCTAAGTACAAGCACACACCTTCTCTTAAAGCTTAGGGGTCTATTTATAGGGACTAGGAGAGGCCTAGAAGCTCTTAGAATTCTAGAAAAATCGTCTCTTGAGTCTTCTTGTACAAGTAGGAGATTGAAACTTCAATCCAAGTAGGAAAAGGATTCCAAAATTCGTCCAAAATTGGGGTCTTTTATTACGGGGTGATTTTGGCATAGTAAACTTTCGAATTAGGGAAAAGATATGACACATTTGTTTCATTTTTTATTATATTTCCAATGCCACCAATTTCATTGCAATCTGATATCTGAACCAAAAGTTATGATCAAAACACTGAGACATGTGCAGAATCCAAATTTGAATCCAATCCAATTTTGACTCTTATGCTCCGTTTGTTTCGTCATAAAATGATTTCTAGAAAATGATTTCGGCATTTTACGGTGTTTGGTAGGAGTGAAAATAATGGTCAACGAAAATCATTTTCGGTTTCCGATTTTCGAAAAACGATTTACGATTTTTAAAACCGTAAATCGTTTTCCGAAATTAAAAACGATTTACACGTACGTTTGATATCCGATCGTCAGAATTTAGTAATTTTCGGTCGTCGGAATCCAGTCGGCGCTGGAGCCTGACAACATCCAGTCACCGAAAAACTGCCAGCCCCGGAATCCAGCCACCGACGCAGGTTGCCGGTGGACCAGATTCTGGCCAAGCCGGCCGGATCTGGCCAAAATGGCTTGGATCCGGCTGGATATGACCGGATCTGGCCATTGATCGGGCTGGATCCGGCCGGATCTGGTCAAACTTTCTCCCCGGAATCCGGCGACGACGACCGGACGTGACCGGATTCCGTCGATATTTGCCAAACTCAGATTTTTGCATTTTGTAATTTTTTCGTGCGAGCCAAACACCAAAAAATATTTTCAAAAAAATCATTTTTTTCTGAAAATGATTTCGTCGAAATTATTTTACGACGGAAATCATTTTACGTCGAAACAAACGGAGCATTAGTGGAGGGGCTTGAATGTGCAACATTCGATGCTTATCACACCCCCAAACTTACATATTGCTAGTCCTTAGCAATACAAAAGAAGAAATAAAACTGAAAAACAACAAGATAAATCCTTCTTTCGTGGTGAAAATCAAAATTGACTTCTAAAAGTAAAGTGTGTGCACAAGTGTCAACAAAAATTAAGCACAACGGAAAATAATAGACACAGATTTTTGTTGACGAAGTGGAAACTCAATCAAGAGAAAAACCACTCCAGGGCAGCCAAACCCAAGAATTCCACTATTCAGAAGACAAAGCTAGATACAAGATAGTAATACTCACATTAACCCGATGCAGTGGTCGTACCTTGCTCTCTGACGTGTAACCCAACACGAATGCTTCTCAACTAGGTCTCCTACCCGAAAGGGTCTTCAATGGAATCCTTTACCTTAGAGCCGACCTCTAAGATAGACTTTAGATGTAGCGCAGCATACTTGTAACGGCTTAAGAGGGATCTTGAACTTCTCTGAGCTCTTGTGGAATTCAATACCGAATTCTTGCAGTTCTCATTGCCCAGGGGCCTCTATTTATAGGCTGAGGTGCAGAATGGGCGACTGCTATAATATGTACGAACGCCGTCCGGACGGTGAACCTGAGCTTTTCGGATGGACAACTGTGCGACAGGATTTCCCGAAAATTTCACTGAAAATCTTTCCTGTTTAAGAGTCCCGTCCAGACGGTGAGACATTGACGTCCGGACGGTCGCACATCCGCTGCAATTAATTTCCATATAAAGCTTCGCGCGTTCGGACCAAGGGGGAAGAACTTCCGGACGGCAATTCTTCAACACGCAATTTCCATATCTGCTATGCGTGCGTTCGGACCATGAGAGGTAGACGTCCTGACGGTTGATGTCGAATCGGCAATTTCCTTAACTGATGAGCGCGCGTCTGGACCAATGCTGACTGATGTCTGGACGGTGATATTTGAATTGCAATTCTTGTCTTATTTGGGAGCGGGTCCAGATGGGAAACCACCTCGTCCAGACGGTGTATCAATCTTCCCATATTCTGAACTTGGAAAGAATCTAAAGCTGATCTATCACTGATGGATGTCCGGACGAGATGTTGAGAGGTCCGGACGGATGGAAGCTGGAACAGAAGCTTCTCGATACAGTGGAGGGTCCGGACGGAAAGATACGTCGTCCGGACGGATGATGCTGGTCTGTCTGGCGTCCGGACGGGATGACACGTCCTCCGGACGGATGGAACAGTGAACAGATGGGCGTCCGGACGAGATAACACGTTGTCCGGACGGCTGACAGGGAATCTGAAATCTTCTATCTTTTTTGCAGTACAGAATCTTCTAAAAATGCTCTAACAAGTGGAATCCATGTTTACAGCATCTTTACACATAAATGATTTTGTCCAAACACAGAATGAGGCAAAATACTAACAAACTCCCCATTTGGCCATTCTGGGACAAAAATCACTTGACCGGTTTGGAAATACATTCCCGGACCAAAAATAAAAATTACTCCCCATTTTTGTCACAAAGGGACAAAGGGTAAACCAGAGTAATAAAAACCAACTGCAATAAAAATTACTCCTCCTAACGGTCTCAAAAGGACCCGGGAAACAGAGTAATATAAGTCAAACAGTTTTACAGACAAGAGGAAGGAAAAACATCAAGCTGAATGGAAGAAAAAAAAGGAGCAGCTTGGATAGGTCCTTCACAAGTATAAGAGCACGCGTATGTATCCCTGTCTTGAGAAATTAGACACAAAGCATGTCAAAATTATTCAAACATACAGTTTGAAAAATAAATGGACTTCTAAATTTAACAGTGCGTGTGAACAGTGTGCAACAAAATATTAAATGCGGAATTTAAAGGAGACAAATATTTTGTTGACGAAGTGGAAACTCAGTTAAGAGAAAAACCACTCCGGGGCAGCCAAGATATCCACTATTCAGAAGACAAAGTTAGATAGAAAGTAGTAACACTCACATACCCTTGATGCAGTGGTCGTACCTTGCTCTCTAACGTGTAACCCAACACGAACGCTTCCCAACCAGGTCTCCTACCTGAAGAGGTCTTCAATGGAATCCTTTACCTTAGGGCCAACCCCTAAGATAGACTTCACAGCTGATCAAATCAAATACTTGGCAAGGCTTTAGAGGAAATATTACGTTTTAAGCTGTAGAGAATTCACCACCGAATTCTGTGTTGAAAGCATTCCCCAAGCCTCTTATTTATAGGCTTAGGAAACCCAAAAAGGCATCCAAAATGGAGTCTAAAACACGCGCGTCCGAACGGAGCCAGGGCCGTCCGGACGGGCCAAGTTTTTCTTGTCCGGAAAGTAATTCAGGAATTTTCTCCAGGGCCGTCCGGACGGGAAAATCTTTCAGTCCGGACGAAGGCCATCCGGACGCTTCTCGTGGGCGTCCAATGCTCAAATTACAGTATTTTTTCTAAGCTTTCCAACGACGCCAATTTCGTCCCAATCCGATATTTGAGTAACAAGTTATGACCAAAATACTGGAAGGTGTCAAGACGGTCAACTGCAACCGCCTCTCCAAGATAGCGCTGAAAGCTTCCATAACAAGGCCACGTCCGGACGGTGTTGCCCTAGCGTCCGGACGGTTACACTTAGGCTGCACGAAATTATCATAATAAGGCTTGGTGCGTCTGGACCTTGAAGGCTAACATCCGGACGGTTGAATTGGTGCACGCAATTTCCATATATGAAGCTTGATCGTTCGGACCATGAAGGCTGGCGTTCGGACGGTTGAACTTGGTATGCACGTTCTTGCCTTATAGAGGACATCGTCAGGACAGTAGCAGCCGTCTTCCCATAACTATGTCTTGAGGCAGAAACCCTAATTCTTGTGAAACACTGAATGACGTCTGGACGGTATAACCACGTCGTCTGGACGGATGCACTGAAACACTGGGATTTTCTGGAACTCTGAAGAGCGTCCGGACGATTTGCCATTACGTCCAGACGGATGCAATCTTGAACTGTTCGAAGCTTCTAGACACTGATGGGCATCCGAACGGAAAGATCTCGTCGTCCGGACGGCAGCATCCCTGTGAAAGCAGCAACATTACATAAAAGTGATTTTGTCCAACAGAATGCAGCCAACACAAAAACTAACAGAGTTGATAGACAAGAATAAGATAGGCACAGATTCCCTTGCAACTCGATTACAGAAAGTAGCACTATTTGCTCATGCAATGTGTGGGTGTGTGAAGACCTTTACCCATAAGGTATGACTTTCAATAGTTTGACCAATAGCAACCAGATTTTCTTAGACAGGAGAGAAAATAAATGGAAGATAAGCCAAAAGTCAAACCTTACTAGGGCCTAACTACCCTCATCTGATACACTCCCCTTGAGATGCAGCACCTAAGTGATTTACTTGTACCATGAAGGACAACGTAAATGTTTTACTTGCACGTAGAGGGCAAGGCATAAAGTAAATGTAGCACATAAGCAGTGAATATATACTTTAAAGCATAGATTTCATACGATTAACTGCTTGTTTCTTATGGTGCTGCAAACTATAGGGAATGCCAGAGTTTATAGGTGCTAGGTTAAACTGGCATGTGGTCAATTTGATCATCTTATCAAAAACTTCTTCTCTTATCCAGAATTTCTAGAAACAAAAAGCTCAGAGAAGGAAAGATGTACCTTATAGGAGAGTCGTAGATAGTGCACATTTTTCATCGCATGAGGAAAAGAAGCTATCAATCAAAATAAGTTAGCAGGAAACCTTTGCATATGTCAGATTTGTGTTCTCAACCATATGTAAGAATAATTCATCCATGCATAGTGAACTAATAAACCAAGTAAAATGCATGAGAGAGCGGACATACCTTAGAAAGGACCAACCTGCTAAAACCTCCAATTTTTTTTTTTTTTGCAACATCATGCTGGCAAACGACAAGAAGCTTATCCCAGCATGAAACATCATGTCTAGGACATGGCACACACACCAATGGCTTTTCAAAGAGACTCAAACCTGCTACCATTTAGAGGTTTGGTAAGAATGTCAGCCAATTGGTTTTCAGTGGGGATGAATGAGAGTGAGACTACCTCAGATTCCACAAGATCACGTAAGAAGTGATGCCTGATGTCGATGTGCTTGGTCCGAGAATGCTGAACCCATCTTGGAAATATTGATAGCGCTAGTATTATCACAATTGATAATCATAGTATCTCGTGAGAATCCGTAGTCCCCCAGCAATGTCTTCATCCACAATAATTGGGTACAGCAGCTACCCGCAACTATATACTCAGCCTCAGCAGTGGAGAGAGATATGGAGGCTTGTTTCTTGCTCATCCATGCTACAAGATTGTTCCCCACATAGAAACATCCTCCCGAGGTGCTCTTTCGATCATCAGCATTTCCAGCCCAATCTGCATCAGAGTATCCTGCAACAACAAGGTTTGTTTCTATAGAATACCAAATGCCATAAGAAAGGGTATCATTTACATACCTGATGATACGCTTTACTGCAGTGAGGTGAGATTCCTTAGGATTGGCCTAAAAACGAGCACATACTCCCACACTGAAAGCAATGTCTGGTCGACTGGCTGTAAGATACAGGAGGCCCCCTATCATACTCCTGTAAAGGGATGGATCAACAGATTTGCCTGCAAGGTCACTACTAATCTTGACACTGGTACTCATGGGAGTACGGGCACGACTCTTCCCATCCAAACCAAACCGTTTGACTAGATCTTTAGCATATTTTGACTGAGAGATGAAAATGCCTTGAGTAGTTTGCTTGACTTGAAGGCCAAGAAAGTAGTTCAGTTCTCCAATCATGCTCATCTCAAATTCCTGCTTCATTTCTTCAGAGAACTCATGGGCAAGAGAATCTAAGGTAGCTCCGAAAATGATGTCATCAACATAGATTTGAGCAATAAGTTTGTGAGTACCTTGATTTTTGATAAATAAAGTTCGATCAGCTTGTCCCCGAGTAAATCCTTTAGTCAAGAGATAAGTAGTTAGATGCTCATACCATGCTCGAGGAGCCTGCTTGAGCCCATATAGAGCCTTTTTTAGCTTGTACACATGGTGGGGATGATGAGGATCTTGAAAGCCCTTTGGCTGTTCTACATAGACTTCTTCTTGAAGAACACCGTTTTGGAATGCACTTTTAACATCCATCTGATATAACTTGAATCCCAGATGACAAGCAATAGAGAGGAGAATTCTGATGGATTCTAACCTGGCAACCGGGGCAAAAGTTTCATCAAAGTCGACTCCCTCTATCTGAGTATATCCCTGTTCAACAAGACGGGCTTTATTTCGAACCACAGTACCATGCTCATCTGTTTTATTCTTGAAGATCCACTTGGTACCAATAATATTTTGTTCTGCATGACGAGGGACCAAGGTCTAGACATCATTTCTGGTGAATTGATGGAGCTCATCATGCATTGCAGATACCCATCCTTTATCCTGTAGGGCTTCATCAACTTTCTTGGGTTCTGTCTGAGCAAGGTAGCAGTTGTAGGAGACTTGATTGGCTACTTCACTAGTCGGCTGAATGACTCTACTTCTGAGCCTACGTCCTTCATCTATGGTCCCCAGAAGCTGCTGATGAGGATGATTGTGCTTCACCCATGATCGCTTAGGAGGATTAGTAGGAGTATCCTCATCTTCGGTAGTAGTGGGAGTGGTATCCGAAGTCGTGGGGGAAGAGGGAGACTCATCTGGAGACACGTTTGGAGAGGACTAAATAATATCAGTTGGAGCTGCTGAAGAGTCAACTGAATCAAGTTGACTTTCCTCCCTGCTGATTGGTCTCTGAATTTCTTCATCATCAATGACTACATTTATAGATTCCATCACAGTCTCTGTTCTTTTATTGAATACCCTGTAAGCACGACTGTTTGTGGCATATCCCAAGAATATACCTTCATCACTCTTGGTATCAAACTTCCCCAGATTCTCCTTGTCACGAAGTATATAACATTTATTTCCAAAAGTTCTGAAGTACTTTACCGTGGGTTTTTTACCTCGCCAAATCTCATAGGGAGTCTTGTTTGTCTCAGGTCTCAGGTAGACCCTGTTGATGATATGACAGGCAATGTTTACAGCTTCCCCCCAGAAGTGTTGAGCAAGATTCTTTGAGTGGATCATCACACGAGCCATCTCCTGAATTACTCTATTCTTTCGTTCAACAACTCCATTCTGCTGAGGAGTGATAGGTGAAGAAAATTCCTGCTTGATTCCATACGAGAGACAGAATTCTTTGAACTTGGAATTTTTGAATTCTCTTCCATGGTCACTGCGGATTCTCATAATCTGGCAATTTCGCTCAACCTGAATCTTCTTGAATAAGTGCTGAGCTGTATCAAAAGCATCAGATTTTTCCCGAATAGGAATAGCCCAAGTATATCGAGAGAAGTCATCTACGATAACCAGAATATACTTTTTCCCACCTAGACTAGCAGTTCTAGTGGGACCCATGAGATCCATGTGCAGTAATTATAAGTTTCTGGAAGTTTGAATACCTAAGGTCTTCTTATGGGCTGCACGAGTCTGTTTCCCTAGTTGACAAGAACCACAGATTCTCTTTCCAGTCTTCTCCATTTTAGGCAGACCTTTAACCACATCTTTTCCTGCAATTTTAAACATATCTGGGAAATTTAGATGCCCTAACCTTTGGTGCCACAGCTCACTGTCATCTATGGTTGCCTTGTTGCAGAAAATCTGAGGATCTGTAGTCAAACCAAAAAGACCATAGCAATTATCAGCAGTTATTTCTCCTCCCATGAGCCATTTGCCACTGCTGTCAAATATATTACACTCTTTCTTGGAGAATAGCACCACCAGATCATTATCACAAAACTGGCTGATGCTGAGGAGATTCGCCTTGAGCCCCTCCACATATAAAGCTTTCTGAGATGTTCAGAGGCTTGGAATGTCGATGATCCCTTTTCCAATGACTTTGGATTGGCTCCCATCTCCATAGGTGATCCATCCACCTTTGCCCATCTGAACTTCTTTTAGTAAAGTCTTATCACCTGTCATGTGTTTAGAATAGCCACTATCCAAATACCACAAACAAGTATCAAGAATTTTTAGTGCAGTATGAGAAACTAAACACAGATTGTCTTCCTTTTTAATCCAGACTTGTTTGGAAGCTTTTTGATTATTAACCAGGACAGATCTTCGCTCATTAGGGGTGAGGTATGCTAACTTCTCACTAATGAGTTTAACTTGATCACTTAGCATTTTGACTTGCTCTACAAAACTTGGTTCATCTTTTCTAGGGACAGGGTTTTGTTCCAAGGTTTTTGAGACCTAAGTTCAAAACAATCTGGACGAATATCACCAATAATACCACAGTGATGACATGTAGGTACAGATTGATTTTCCTTTTTACCCTTACAAGCCGATTGAGTATGACTATGAGACATGATAGGCTCAACAAACATGGTTCTATGAATAGACATATCATGAGAAACAGAAGCAACTTTATCCATACTCAAATTAGGCATAATAGAAGTCAAAAATAGCACTCAAGAAATTAATCTTCTCAGAGTGTACCAAGCTCTGATACCAATTGAAAATTGAAATTGACTTCTAAAAGTAAACAGTGTGCACAAGTGTCAACAAAAATTAAGCACAGTGGAAAATAAAAGACAAATTTTTGTTGACGAAGTGGAAACTCAATCAAGAGAAAAACCATTCCGGGGCAGCGAAACCCAGGAATTTCACTATTCAGAAGACAAAGCTAGATACAAGATAGTAACACTCACATTAACCCGATCCAGTGGTCGTACCTTACTCTCTAACGTGTAACCCAACACGAATGCTTCCCAACCAGGTCTCCTACCTGAAGGGGTCTTCAATGGAATCCTTTACCTTAGAGCCGACCTCTAAGATAGACTTCAGATGTAGCGCAGTACACTTGTAACAGCTTCAGAGGGATCTTGAACTACTCTGAGCTCTTGTGGAATTCAATACCGAATTCTTGCAGTTCTCAATGCCCATGGGCCTCTATTTATAGGCTGAGGTTCAGAATGGGCGACTGCTGTAATATGTACGGACGCCGTCCAGACGATGAACCTGAGCAGTCCAGACGGACAACTGTGTGATAGGATTTTTCAAAAATTTCGCTAAAAATCTTTCCTGTTTAAGAGTCCCGTCCGGACGGTGAGACACTGACGTCCGGACGGTCGCACATCCGCTGCAAGTAATTTCCATATAAGGCTTCGCGTATCCGAACCAAGGGGGAAGAACGTCCGGATGACAATTCTTCAACACGCAATTTCCATATCTGCTATGCGTGCGTCCGAACCATGAGAGAGGTAGACGTCGGGACGGTTGAAGTTGTATCGGCAATTTCCTTAACTGATGAGCGCGCGTCCGGACCAATGCTGACTGACGTTCGGACGGTGATATTTAAATTGCGATTCTTGCCTTATTTATGATGACGTCCGGACGAGAAACCACATCGTCCGGACGGTGTATCAATCTTCACATATTCTGAACTTGGAAAGAATCTGAAGCTGGTCGATCATTGATGGATGTCCTGACGGGATGCTGAGAGGTCCGGACGGATGCAAGTTGGAACAGAAGCTTCTCGATACAGTGGAGGGTCCGGACAGAAAGATACGTCGTCCGGACGGATGATGCTGGTCTCTGTCTGGCATCCGGACGGGATGACACGTCGTCCGGACGGATGGAACAGTGAACAGATGAGCGTCCGGACGGCTAACAGGGAATCTGAAATCTTCTATCTTTTTCGCAGTGCAGAGTCTTATGAAAATGCTCTGACAAGTGGAATCCCTGTTTATAACATCTTTACACATAATTGATTTTGTCCAAACACAGAATGAGGCCAAAATACTAACACGTGGGATATTCGATTGCATTTAGCGTATGCAACAAGCCTTTTAAACCCCTAGGACTCCCTAGTGGACGAGTAAAGTCTCATGAGGGTTTGCCAGTAATGATACCCACAAACATTGTTCCTACCATGTTATCCCCAAGAATGCAGCATCATAAAAATAATGGTTTTCATTCATTGACAAGCTTAAGAAAATAAACTACATCTTCACAATTTTAAGGAATTAAAAATTAATCTACTAACATGGCATTATGAGATGTCACAAGATTCAATTAGTGTAAAGTGAACTTAACACATAGTCACGAGGTTTCAAAAACTAATCTCAATCATGAATGGTTCAACACTCAAAATTCGCTGGACTTCCCCATTAGATAAAACAACCAAGGCATATATATTTATTATTATTATTATTTTTATATATATGCAGGCTATGCAATGCTTAACTCCCTTAAGCTTTCTAATTGACCCATGTAACGAGTGTTAGGTCAATGACTCCCAAACCAGATGGTTTTAGGGCATTAGGTGTAAAACACCCTAAAGACTTACTAACTCGAGTAAAAAATGCTACAAAGCTAAAGTTAGCCATTTTATCAATCAAAGAAAACTTTCACCTTTTGACGCAAACACTCAATGCTTAATGAGGTAAGAGATCCGGTTACTCAGTGAAAAGCTCAAAGTGATCAATATTATTCTTTTTTTTTTTTTTTGTTCTTTCTTTCTTTCTTTATTTTTTATTTTTTTAATGCCAAGGTTATTCCTCTAATAAGTTAACTAGTTGCATCCAAGATATTGATAACAGACATAACTGATTTTAAATTTCATACCCCACAGACAACGTGCTAGTGTGCTTGTAAGAATCAAATTGAAACAAGTAATCTCATGCTGCCAAAGAAATTAACAAAACTTCTTAATTCCCTAGTCAAGTGATCATGTGTTCATCATATTAAGTTCACCAATGAAATACGAATCAAAATACAAAATCAACAGCATGCTCAAGAATAACATAGCAAAATATTGGTTAGTGTTTTGTTCTTCTATACCCCCAAACTTGAATCACACATTGTCCCCATTGTGTGTATAGAACTGAACATAACAATAAGAGGATAGGAATACCTGAATGAGCAGATGCGGGGCATATCATACCCCCAAACTTGATTGTAAAAACAAGTCCTGAAAAAGAGAGTGATACTCCAACCAAATACTAGTCAAGTGCAACACATTGTTGTAAAAATATAAACTAAGAATGAAACAACAATGGAGAAGATAAACCTGGAAGGAGATCATATACCCTGGCCTGATGGAGGACTCGAGCGCACATTACCTGTGCTCGAACCTATGAAGCTGACTCATTTAGTCAAAATATGTGGGATCCGTCAAGCCAAAGGAATCCACATCCTTGATGCGCTCAGTGCTCTCTGACCTTTAAATTTGAAGCACTAATCTTTTCTTCTCTTGGACCAAAGAAAATAAATTTTACCTACAGAAAGGTAATTCCAAATGTCCGCATATCGAGGTAGATTCTTCTGAGTATTCTCAAACAGTTTCTCATCCGGAAGGGAATCATGAACTGGAGAAAGCATATAACACAGAAGGACAAGATATATCAGTAATTCAGCACAGAAGCAGTGAATATAAGCATATAACACAGAAATTAGAAGAATTATTGCTTGTTTCTTGTTGGTGCTGCAACCTAAAGAAAGCTAGAATTTTTAGGCTCTAGGTTCAACTAGCATGTTGGTCAATTTGACCATCTTGTCATAAAATCTCTCTTATTTAGAATTTCCAGAAGCAAAAAGTCAGAGAGGAAAATAAGTACCTTAGGGGAGCCTTGGATAGTGCACAATATTTCATCACATGAGAAAAACAACTATCTATCATTAAGAAAAACTTAGTAGATATTAGACATAAACTCTCAATCATATATAAGCATATTCAATTAATCAATAATGAACTGAGATATCAGACAAAAACACATACAATATCTGAAAAGCTATCAAAAGAAAAAATAAAATTCTGCATCTTTTCCCCCATTTTTTTTTTAATTATGTTGAAAACAATAAAACAGAAAAACAAGAAGGACATGCTTATGGAAAAGGAAATAACAGCTAATTCTAGCATGTAAGGTAAAATCAAATACGTCCTCGAGGAGAGAGGTGAGAGAGGTTTAGAAATACCAAGATAGAAAAGCAGCCGCCCGACGTGCTTTAATTGTCAGCCCCAAAAAAAATATCTGCAAATGTTTCTCAAGACAACAAAAGAAAACATGGGGGATAAAATAAACGGCTCCTCAAACAGAGTGCAAGGCATGAATAAGATATGGCATGATAAACAATGCAATGCAAATATACTTGACATGCTAGTATTTATGAACCAAAATCCTAGGCATGGTGAGACTTCACCTTTACTAGGTGAGTCCACTCCCCCACAAGGGGTGAATGGTCTTATCATTCTTGACCCATACCTGCTTAACCCGTGGAGATGGTTTGTGGGTCATGTCCACGTTGGCCATACTCCTGAGCATACCTTGTATTAGGCTCAGCAATCCTTCATAGTCATGGCTGCCATTGGGCTTCTATGGCTTTCTCTTGTGGGGCCTTGATTTGTTCTTCTTTGGTTTACCACTCTGATTGGCAGGAACAAACTTTTTGCTAATTCCTTGGAGCCTGAAGAGCCATTGGAGGTATAGTGCCTGATGTAGCTCTTGTTGGCAGCTTCCTCTGAACCTTCGACTTCTGGAGCTATGGACATTTGGATCGGATGTGACCGGTGATGCCGCAGTGATGATAGGTAGGCAGGCTTCTTTTGGTTGAATGCTTCTTGAAATTCTCTACAGAATTATGATTAGCATTCTTACAAATAACATTGCCGTTACCTTTTATATGTCTCCTATGGGGAGGGACATATTTAGATGAGGAAGAATCTTCAATTTTACTTTTCCTCAGAGCTTCCTGCTTAATCCAAGGCCTGTGGGATCTCAACAAAAAACAATTTGGCCTAATATGACAAATCTTCCCACAATTATGATAAATAGGGACAAACTTACCATGTGCTTGTGTACTTGTATCTTTGGATTTTGGCTTCACACAATTATTCAAGCAAGAATTTTCAGGACAAGCTGCATCTACTATCACAGGCGCTTAATATCAACAGAATCTAATTCAGAATCAGAAGCATGTGAAGTAGAAGTACTTAAATCAACAGTTAAACTAAGCTTGTTAGAAATATCTGAATGAATACACAGCATACTTTTCAAACTATTACTTGAGAATTTTTTCAAGAGATTTTTCAGATTCCTTTAATTTATTCTCAAGTGTGTCAATAATGTCAAATAGCATGGTATTCTCAAATTTCAAAGAGTCAATTAAAGCATATGATTCAGATAATTGAACAATCAAAGACTCTTTTTCTTGCTTCACCTTTTTAAGCTCTTTATGAAAAACTTTAGAATGTTGAACATTCTTCAATTTATTAAAAACCTTAAAGAGCTTAATATCAGAATCTTTATTAGATAACTGAGAAGAATTCATGATAAAAGGTATAATAAAAAAATAGAAGTCACAAAGAGATAAGGATCACACTCAGGAATTAAATCCTTTAAATGGAGTGTACCCGCTCTGATACCAATTGAAAATTATTGGACTTCTAATTAACTGTGTGTGTGAACAGTGTGCAACAAAATATTAAATGCGGAATTTAAAGGAGACAAATATCTTGTTGACGAAGTGGAAACTCAATTAAGATAACAACCACTCCGGGGCAGCCAAACCCAGGATATCCACTATTCAGAAGACAAAGTTAGTTACAAAGCAGTAACACTCACATACCCCGGAAGCGTTCACGATAGGCTTCGTGTCAAAGTTAAAGGTATGAAAACTGCATAAGGGTATGTGAGTACGAGTGTCTTGTAACTAGCTTTATTTTTGGATAGTGGAGTTCCTGGGTTTGGTTGCCTTGGAGTGGTTTTTCTCTTCACATAGTTTCCACTTCGTAACAAATATCTTGTCTTATTTAAATTCCGCATTTAAGATATTTGGTTGCACACAAACACACACACTTGGTTAAATTAGAAGTCAATATTTATTTTCAAAATGAAAAATAAAGAGACTTCTAATTTACAGTGTGTTTGTTTGTGCGAACAATGTGTAACAAAATATCAAAGTGCGGAATTTAAATGAGACATAAATTTTGTTAACGAAGTAGAAACTCAATTAAGAGAAAAACCACTCCAGGCAGCCAAACCCAGGAATTCTACTATTCAGAAGACAAAGCTAGTAACAAAGCAGTAACACTCACATACTCTGATGCAGCGATCGTACCTTGCACTTTGACATGTAACCCAACGTGAACGCTTTCCAATCAAGTCTCTTATCTAAAGGGGTCTTCAATGGATTCCTTTAGCTAAGGCTCCTCCCTAAGCTAGTCTTAGCACGAACAAGAACCACACACAGGGCAACACTTAGAAAGCTAGCAAATCTTCACAAATTCTACCTAAACACCATCTCACTCTAGAGAATTCAATACCGAATTCTATAATAATACATGCCTAGAGGTCTCCATTTATAAGCTTAAAAGACCTAAATCGCCACTGATACAGATTTCTCTAGGCGGCGTCCGGACAGAGTCATAGAGCGTCCTGACGATGAACTATGCAACCGCTTTTCCATAACGCATTTCCATATTAAGGCCACGTCTGAAAGGTATTGCCCTAGCGTCCGGACGCTTGCAAGCTGTCTTTCCCAAACCATATCTGCAAAGGAAATCTGGATTCATCTCAAACACTGAAGAGCGTTTGGACGTGTTGCCTTGACGTCCGGACTGATGCACTCTGAGCTGTCAGAATCTTCAAGACATAGGAGGGTGTCCGAACGCTTCACTGGACCGTTAGTAGGGGTGGGCGCGGGCCGGATTGGGCCGGATTTGCATGTTTCCCACAACCCGCCCCGCAGTGAACAGGTTTGAAAATCAAGATCCGCAACCCGCATAGTGAATGGTCAACCCGCTGGACCTTGGGTAGTGCGGATCGGGACGGGTTCATGCGGGTTCGGGTTTTTTTATTATTTTTTTTATGGGCCCAAAACCAAAAAAATAATTCACAATCTTGTTAACCCAATTCAAAATTTGAAAATCTCAATTGAATCAACCTCACCAGCAAACAATAACAAGAAGAAAGAACTAGAATTATCAACAAACCTAACTGTAAATAATTTTTTTATTCTTTTATGTGATTGTAGATTGAATGAGTATGTGTATGTGAGAATGTAGAGATGAAAGTGTATATAAAAATGGAATAAGAATAGAGATGAAATGAATAGTGCAGAATTGAATGAAATCAAAGGTATACAATCTGGGCAATTCGTGAGTCTTATAATTTTTTTGGAGAAAATTTCATGAAATCAAAGGCACACCCCTAGTCATGATTCTTATAATTTTTTTGGGAAAAATTTGATGGTACGAATATAAAGGGATTGCGGGGCGGGGCGGGTGAGAAAAAATTTAATACCGCAACCCGCCCCATAAATCACGGGTTGGCATATTTAGGATCCACACTTTTTTAGAAATGTCTTATATCCGTTATTGACGGGGCAGGTTGGTGCGGGGCGGGGCAGGTTCGCGGGTGCGGGTGGGTTTTGCACACCCCTAATCGTTAGAACGAGAACAAGGGATTCAACTTTTGCTGATTTTGAATCTTCGTAGAATCTTCCTGGAACTTTGAAATTGCCTTCTTGAAGCTTGTGACACTAAAACTTGTCATAATGAGGCCCTTTCCATATTAGAGAAATAAACTCTGAATATTTGAAGACTTCTAAAATAAACGGTATCCCTGTTAAGACTGGATCATTACATGATAGAGATTTTATCAACATAATGAAGCCAATAAAACTAACAGACTCCCAATTTGGCCATTCTGGGACAAAAATCACTTGACCAGTTTAAAAACACAATCCCGGTCAAAAAAAAAAAATACTCCCCCTTTTTGTCTCAAAAGGATAAAGGGTAAACAAAGTATAGAAAAACCATAGTTCAAAAATTCTCCTCCTTTTTGTCTCAAAAGGACAAAGGGTAAACAAAGTATAGAAAAACCATAGTTCAAAAATACTACCCCTTGATGTCTCAAAAGGACAAGGGTAAACAGAGTATATAAAATCCGTAGTTATAAAATTACAAATATCCAAAATCATGAATAAAAGTAAAAAGTCTTAAAAATAACCCAATAATCAAATGTTTAAACAAACATCTGAAGAAAAATAAGAGTGATCACAACACTCAATCCTCGTCATCATTATGTGGGTGATGGTGCTTGAGGCACTCCTTGATGTCAATCTGGCACTACTCAACTCTGACCTCAATAATGCTGACCTCTCGCTGAAGAGAACGCAAAATATCCATCATCTGAGCAAAGCCAGCATCATAAGATGGAGGAGGTGGAGCAGTCTGAGAGGAGGAGGCAGCTGCATGCAGATCACCCTGTACTGGAGGAGGCTATGGTGCTTCGCCTTAACCCTCAAATCGAGAGTCTGATTACCAATATCATCCTGAACTCTCACCTTGGGCTCAGTCTCAGCAATATCCGTCACAAAACGGAGGCAGATCTCCGTGAGAAGGCACGCAAAAGGAAGACCTGTAACATGCTCATCTCTCATCTCGAGCATGATCTGTAGAATGTGCTTGTAGAGACAAAATGGCAACCTCGTGACCAGGGTGTAAAGAAATCTAACCCTTTTCAGTACTAGCTCACTCCTACGAGCTATGGGCGATAGATTGTGTAAAACAATCTTTGCGACCAAGCGGTGTGGGGGAGAGAATGCACCGATCTTGATGTGTGAGTGTGATCGCTCTTCGTCCTCAGGATGGGCATCAAAGAAGTCCATAATATGCTCTAAGCTAGGAGAATCCAATATCTCTAAGAATGGACTGGCTGAAATGTCAAGCACTGGAACGTCAATGATGGAGCTGATCAATTGAGGGTCAATCTGAATTGTGTGCTCTCGGACTCTAGTCCGAAGAATGATCCGCACTAGCCGGGGATACACCGAGCATTCACAGCTGTAGAGATATCCCCAGTGATTGTCCTGAATCATCTGGGCAATGAAGTCCAATGGAGCAACCATAATACTCGGAGAATATTCCTTTCTGGGATGACCTGCCTATTCTCCATGCGAGCCATGTGGCAGCAATTCCTTCTTCTTCTGTCCTCTGTCTGACCCTGGGCTAAGAGCTGCCTGAAGACATTTTTTTTTGAAATAAAATTCAAAGAAAATATTCCCAAAAATACCAAAAAAAAAATGTCAAATCCTAGTAATTCAACCGAAAAATGGGCATTATAACGGTAGTAAAATGGACTTTCCAAAATTATATAAAAAGCAATAAATAGCCCAAAACAGTACAAATAACTGACAAAAAATATAATCCGACCGCAGCAGCCAAAAATATAAACAATTTTATGCATTATTTATCTTAACAAAAATATTCCACAATAAATCCTAATATTCTAAGTGTTAATAAAAATTGAAAAGAACATAAGAGAAATACCAAAGTACCTGGAATAGAGAAGAATATGTAGAAAAAGACAATAGAGGACGAAATATGATGAAAACTCATAAGAGAATCGCACAAAAACGCAAGAAACCGCAAAAAAATGTGAGAAAAATCGAGTTGTGCGACACAGGAGAAAGAGATGCGGTTTTTTAAACATGTAGGGCACGCGTCCGGACATGTCACTTAATCGTCTGGACGGGTATTGCCAGGTCAACATTCGACAAGGCCACATGCGTCCGATCGCAAGAACAGGTCCATCTGGACGCTCCACCCTGAAAAGCTGAAATTAGAGAAAAATCTGTAGAAAAATAGTTTCTCCTAAAATTAGCTTCAAAACACGCATGTATAAATAACTGATAAGACAGTCAAACTGCTCAAAGACATAAGTGAGAGTTAAGTATTTAAAAAGCAAAAATTTCCCTGCAGATAGAAATTTTAAATAGATTACTCAACTCATGCTATGTGTGTGTGTGTGTGTGTGTGTGTGTGAAAGTTTTCTCAATATGATATGATGTTTGCTGATATGATTTAAAGCAACTAAATTTTCTAAACAAGAGAGAAAATAAATGTTAGATCAGTCAAAAGTCAACTTATTTTCCTAGGGCCTTGCCACCCTCATCTGATACACTGCCCCTAAGATGCAACATTTTTCTTTTACTTAGTCCTTTAGTGAACATCTATTTCCACAATGATTTGGTCACTGACTATTTCTTTAAGGACAAGTTTAAGAATAGATTTCTAGTGCAATAAGCAGTGGATCTTTGTAAATATCCATAATTACTGAAATATAAATGTTTTTTATCACTTGGTGCTGCAACCTAAATAGAATGCTATAATTTATGAGTTCTAGGTTCAACTAAGCGAGTTGGTCAATTTGACCATCTTAGCAAAAAAATCTCTCTCATCAGAATTTTCAGAAGCTAAAAATCAGAGTAAAAAAAAATGTACCTTAGGGGAGCTTCGAATAGTGCACAATTTTTATTGTATGAGAAAAGAAACTATCTAACATTAAGATGCAACATGAAAACTTAGCAGATATCAAGCATAAACTCTCAATCATATATAAGCATATTCAAGCAATGCATAATGAACTGAGATATCAAGCAAAAAGACATGAAATATCTGAAAAGCTATCAAAAGAAAAAATTAAAATTATGTATCTTCTCCTGCAATTTTTTATTTTTTATTTATGAAAAGAAACACATAAAAACAAAAAATGCTCTATGGTAAAAAACCAGAATCTAAACCCAACATGTGTGGTAAGATCAAACCTGTTTTCGGGGAGAGAGGTTCAGAATTATCAAGATAGAAAAGCAGTCGCCCAACATGCTTTTTTTGTCATCCCCATCAAATATCTGCAGAAATTTTTTCTCAAGACAGCAAGAGAAAATATGGGATAAAACAAATATGGTTCCTAAGAATGCAAAGCATGTGAACAGATATATAATAGGAAAAACCGAATGCAATGCAAGCAAACTTGATATTGAAAAACTGAAATGACTTCTAAAAATAAAGTGTGTGCATAAGTGTCAACAAAAATTAAAGCACAGCGGAAAGTAAATTGACACACAGATTTTTGTTGACGAACTGGAAACTCAGTTAAGAGAAAAACCACTTCGGGGCAGCCAAACCCAGGAATTTCACTATTCAGAAGACATAGCTAGATACAAGACAGTAACACTCACATGTACCGATGCAGTGGTCGTACCTTGATCTCTGACGTGTAACCCAACACGAATGCTTCCCAACCAGGTTCACCTACCTGAAGGGGTCTTCAATGGAACTCCTTACCTTAGAGCCGACCTCTAAGATAGACTTCGGTTTACAGCACAGCACACTTGTAAAACGGCTTCAGAGGGATTGATAACTTCTCTAAGCTCTAATGGAATTCACACCGAATTCTTTTAGTTCTTAGTGCCCAGGGGCCTCTATTTATAGGCTGGGGGCTCAAATGAGCGTCAGGCAAAATATACCTAGGCACCGTCCGGACGGTGGACATGGGCCGTCCGGACGGACAACTGTGCGAACAGATTTTCTGAAATTTCCGTGGAGAAATCTTTCCTGTTTAAGGACATCTCCCAGACGGGATGGCACATCATCCGGACGGTCGCACGTCCGCTGCAAGTAATTTCCTTATAAGGCTCTCGAGCGTCCGGACCTTGGGGGATGAGCGTCTGGACAGCTATTCTTCAACACGCAATTTCCATATCAGTAATGTGCGCGTCCAGACCATGATAGGCAGTCGTCCGGACGGTTGAAGTCGAATCGGCAATTTCCTTCTTTGATGCACGCGCGTCCGGACCACAACTGTCAGACGTCCGGACGGTCATATTTGAATTGCGATTCTTGCCTTACGGAGACGCGCGTCCGAACGGGATACCACATCGTCCGGACGGTTGACTGATCTTCCCTGTCTTGGAACTTGGAAAGAAATCAGAAACTGATCGAGTACTGGGAAGCGTCTGGACATGCTGTTGAAATGTCCGGACGGATGCAAGCTGGCACAGAAACTTCTCGATACAGTATGGGGTCTGGACGGAATGAACACTTCGTCCGAACAGATGATGCTGGTCGGTCTAGCGTCCGGACAGGATGACACGTCGTCCGGACGGATGGAACAGTGGACAGATGGGCGTCCGGACGGGATGGCTCGATCGTCCGGACGGTTGACGGGGAACTTGAATTTCTTCTGACTTGCAGACTATGAATAGTGGAATCCCTGTTTACAGCATCTTTACACTTAAGTGATTTTGTCCAAACACAGAATGAGGCCAAAATACTAACAGATATGCTTTAGGATTAGGAACCAAAATCCTAGGCTTGTGTGACGTCATCGACTAGGTGGGTCCATTCCCTCTCAAGGGGTGAGTGTCCTCATCCTTTCTATCCCAATCCTACCTTTCCTGTAGTGATGGTTGATCATCTTTCAACTGTTGTTCCATATATCTCAGCAAGCTATGCTTATAACTACTAAAAAGGGGCGGCCCTTCATAAGATGGGTCACTTTTGGGCGTCTGCAGAGTCTCCTTATATTGTCTTGATATGTCCTTCTTTGGGATCCATTTTTGATTGATAGGAATAAAACTCTGTTGTTGATGCTGATGCTGCGGAGCTTGATATCTTACTGGAGGTCTAGTTCCTGATGGAGCATGTCTTTATAACTTCTTCTGACCTTGACGCTGAGGACACCTGGGTTGGATGTGACCGCTTACACCACAGTGATGGCATGTGGGAGGGCTTCTTTTGGTAGGAAGCTTCTTAATGAATTCAGCATCAACTGGACCTTCTCCTCCAATGACTGCCTTTCCCATATC
This sequence comes from Alnus rubra, assembly GCA_028654335.1. Classification (NCBI taxonomy): domain Eukaryota; kingdom Viridiplantae; phylum Streptophyta; class Magnoliopsida; order Fagales; family Betulaceae; genus Alnus; species Alnus rubra. The sequence goes on from JAJPGS010001738.1 coordinate 27,726, forward strand.
CACGCAGGCGGGTGGAGGCTCGGGGACTGTGGGCTTAACAAACAGTCTTTGAAGTAGAGAGGATATCAGAGGTAGAAGCTACATACCCGAGACCTGTCTTATCAGTTGGGCTCTTCTGAATTGATAGCATATGAGTGAGTTTCTCATCAGTGGACCTCTCCAACTGTAACTGTGTCTCCAAGAACTTCTCCTCCAGATCTTGAATCTTGAGTAGTAAAGAACTATTCTCATCTAGAGACTGTTTAGCTCGTGCACATGTTGTTGGCGAATCTCTGTTAGCTTCAAGAACTTTATATAGACGACTACACATGTGTGCATATTAGATTTATTTAATCTACATATATGGATGTGTTTAATTAATTCATATAAGAAGTGCTAATTATATAGTATGTATATATATAGATATATATGTGTGTGTGTGTGTGACCATTCGGATGCTAATATACGTATACATATAGAAGTTAGCTCTTAGAACAATTTGTCTTACAGTGTATGTAGACTCGGTGGGAGCACCATCTAGCAAGATATTTTGTTAAAGAAAATCATCACCACAGACACAACAAAGCTTAACTTAAGTGGAATCAAACCCAGCCCATGCAATAGACGCGGCATGAACATTAACCGGAATTAGTTAGTGAAGAATGCAGGGAGTTGGCCGACTTGAAGTTAGTGAGTGAATAGTGTGCACATATCTAAAAATGATTTTTGTTAAGAGATCATCATTGCTAATAGGATATTTTGGAGTTGAATCATGAATCTAAGAGCACATATATGAGGTTTTAGTTATGTTAGAACTGGAAGGTGGTTAGTTAGTCAAATTAGTTAGGATGAAGTTAGAAGAGATAAGAGATATTTAGAAAAGCTAATGATAATTTTCTGTCCTTTGAAGCCATCGCCGAAACACCTGTGTTCTCCCTGTCCATGTATGATTAAGTTGGTGTTAATCTAAACCATTCAAGTCCTCTATAACAAAAGAGGCGAGCTTCTACCATTTTCAGAAAAAACAGAAATCGGAACTCCTCCTTGTGAAAGAATTTATGTAACCCTCCATCTCTCTTTGTCAATACAAAAAATTAGAGAAGCAGTTTTTCGTCCCCTTATCTCTCCATCAAATAGAATTTGGAAAGAATCTAGAAAGGTTACCCTCAACCCTTTAGTGTGTGTTCGGTGTACAACAGAAAAATGGACTATGAAACTCTGTTTCGGTCTCTCTCCTTATCATTCGGTCAGTAACTCATAGAGACAGGAAAAAGGAACCCAAATTAAACTCTAAATCCAGTCTCTAACTTTCAGACAACAACACTTCATCAAAGGAGAACTTCTGTCTTAAAGCAGAAGAGAAGAAATAAGTGCAGCACTTATTTCATCCTAGAAGAAACCGGTAAACTTCCTAAAACAGAAAAGTCAATATGATATATATATATATATATATATATATATATATATATATATATATATATATATATATCTAGATGAGAGTGATATATATGTTTAGTTATAAGTATATATATATATCAGATTTGGAAATATGGAGTGAACGTGTGTGCTGTGCTGAAACAGAACAGGTGTGCTAAAACAGAAACGTGTGCGTGAAGTGGATTGAAAAGTGTGTGCATGTAAAGTGAACAAGTGGGTCTGTTTTTGGGTGAATGTGTATTGTTAGTGTTTGATAAAATGATGTGTGTGTGGTGTTTGACATAGAGACGTGTGTGTATGGTGCGTTTGGAGAGTGGAAAGTCGTGAAGTGGATTGAAAGGTGTTTAGAGTGAAACATGTGTTGTGCACTTTGAAGTGGAAAACCATGTGGGGTTATTTATGCGGTGAACATATGTGTGTAGTGCTGCATGTGGGTTGAGAAATAAGTAGGCTTTTGTAATAAAGACAAGTGTGTGTGTGTGTGTGTACGTGAGGGGCAGTGATTGAATGAGGGAGAATACAAAGAGGGGGGGGGGGGGGGGGGGAAGGTAAAGATTACTAAATATAGTAATTAAATGAGTAAGTTTACATGTTACATATTTAGGCACTAAAAAAATTGTATGTAGTTATATATGTATATGTACTATTGTTATGTATGTATATAAATATATAAATATAATTGCTACTGTTATAAATATATATGTATGAATATAGGTATGGTGAACTAAATGATATATATATATATATATATATATATATATATATATATATATGTTGTGTGTGTGTGTGTGTGTGTGTGTGTGTGTATGTGTGTGTGTGTGTGTGCGCGCGCGCGCATGTGTGTACCTAGAAAGGGATGTATTTAGATAGAAAAAGTATATATTATCTTATCTATTAGTGTAAAAATATAAGGATGAAATTGTAATTATAAAATAAAACCATTATAAATATCTAAACAAATAATGATTCTATTTAACAAAGAACTAGAAGAGATAGTAGTAAATAATAATTTCCTTAGCACTATTTGCTAATCTAGTATTTCATGAATATAATCCTGTAGTTAATATTTCTGCAGACTCCGTTGAAGCAAATGATTGTAAGTATAAATTACTTACTGAGGGTAGTACTGGATTTCAATAGGGTTATGTTTATGTTTTATTTTAATTGGATGCATGTGAATGATTATTGTGTACTGTAAATAATCAACCTATAAATATTGGGTTTTATCGTAGCCCAAAGATTCATGATGGGAATAGTGCCTGAACCGAAAAACATAATAATTCATATTGGGAGTCAACGTCTCTCAAAGTGCTAGGAGAGTGACCTGGAACGTACTCTGCTAGTAAGAAAATAAGCTAATAAAACGCAATGTAGGGGGAACAGCCCCGAGATAGTCGCTAATTGAGTAACGGCTCTAAACGAGTAGAGTGCAATGACTATATTGAATTGTTTAACACTTTGCATAGAAAATTGTCATTGCATCGTTATGTTATCTCTGTTCCTTAAATAATGCATAATCCATGATATTGTTGAATGACAGTTAGCTCACTTATAAAAATTTGGAATTGCGGTTATAACCACCATCTCATAGATGATTGTGTAGGAACCAACATTGATGAGTACCAGGATTATCAGGATCCTTGTAATGATCCTGATTTCATAGATGATGAGACTGTCTAGTTCTCCCATTTTGTGATGGACTTGCTGAATAGTCTATCTTTTATGCTAATGTTAGGACTTTCTTTATGGATGAAAAATAATATGGACTTCTAATTTTAACAAGTGTGTGTGAACAGTGTGCAACAAAATATGAAATGCGGAATTTAAAGGAGACAAATATTTTGTTGACAAAGTGGAAACTCAATTAAGAGAAAAACCACTCTGGGCAGCCAAACCCAGGATATCCACTATTCAGAAGACAAAGCTAGATACAAAGCAGTAACACTCACATACCCCTGATGCAGTGGTCGTACCTTGCTCTCTAACGTGTAACCCAACACGAACACTTCCCAACCAGGTCTCCTACCTGAAGAGGGCTTCAATGGAATCCTTTACCTTAGGGCCAAACCCTAAGATAGACTTCACAGCTGATCAAATCACACACTTGGCAAGGCTTTAGAGGAAATATCACGTCTCTAAGCTGTAGAGAATTCACCACCGAATTCTGTGTTGAAATCATGCCTAGAGCCTCTTATTTATAGGCTTAGGAAACCCAAAATCGACTCAAAAACGGATTCTAAGACACGCACGTCCGGACGGGAGCCAGGGCCATTCCGACGGGCCAAGTTTTTCTTGTCCGGAAAGTAATTCTGGAATTTTCTGCAGGGCCGTCCGGACGGGGTACGTCCGGACGCTTCTTGTTGCCGTCTGGATGGTCAGTTAACATAATTTTTTGTCAGATTTCCAACGACGCCGATTTCTTCCCAATCCGATATTTGAGTAAAACGTTATGTCCAAAATAATGGAGGGCGTCCGGACGGCTTGACCGAGCGTCCGGACGGTCAACTGCAATCGCCTTTCCAAAATAGTACTGAAAGCTCCCATAACAAGGCCACGTCCGGACGGTGTTGCCCTAGCGTCCGGACGATTGCACTTCGGCTACACGAAATTACAATAATAAGGCTTGGAGCGTCCGGACCTTGAAGGCTAACGTCCGGACGGTTGAACTGGTGCACGCAATTTCCATATATGAAGCTTGATCGTCCGGACCATGAAGGCTGACGTCTGGACGGTCGAACTTCGTATGCACGTTCTTGCCTTATAGAGGACATCGTTCGGACGGGATCACACATCGTCCGGACGGTAGCAGCCATCTTCCCATAACTGTGTCTTGAGGCAGAAACCCTAATTCTTGTCAAACACTGAATGGCGTCCGGACGGTATAACCATGTCGTTCGAACGGATGCATTGGAACTCTGGGATCTTCTCGAACTCTGAAGAGCGTCCGGACGATTTGCCATTACGTCCGGACGGAAAGTTCTCGTCGTCCGGACGGATGTTACTGACTAATGAGCGTCTGGACGGAATACCACATCGTCCAGACGGCGGACAGGGAACGGAAATAAATCCTTGAAAACGTCACAGAATCTTCTCGAAGAACATAGCTGAAGAGTAGACTCTGGATAAAGCAGCATCCCTGTGAAAGCAGCAACATTACATAGAAGTGATTTTGTCCAACAGAATGCAGCCAACACAAAAACTAACAAACTCCCCCTTTGTCCATTCTGGGACAAAAATCACTTGACCGGTTAAAAATACAATCCCGGTCCAAATCAAAAATTACTCCCCCTTTTTGTCACAAAGGGACAAAGGGTAAGACAGAGTAATGACAAAAACCACACAACAATTACTCCCCCTCAATGTCTCAGAAGTACAAGGGTAAACAGAATAATAATATAATAATATCCACAGACAAAAACTTTCTAAAATCCAAAACAATAGGAAAATAGAGAAAAGTCTGCAAGTGGCCCAAAAGAGAGGAACATAAATCCTCCAAGTATCAAATCTCAAGACTTTTGGAAATTGAACATCCGACTTCAGCAATAGTCAGTTTTCCAATGGATGCATCTATCAAACATTGTCCTGGTGCCGCTGGATGTCATATTCCTGAATCAAAACCAACCAGAAATACTTCCAAAAATACCATTAGATCCTGTTAGTTCCAAAAATAATGTGGTATTTAAGACGGGTGTCAAATAGCATTGCAAAAATATGCAAAGATATAAATGAGAGTTAAGTATTCAATAAGCACAAATTTTCCTACAGATAGAAATTTTAAATAGATTACTCAACTCATGCAATGCGTGTGTGTGTGAAGACTTTCTCAATAAGGTATGAAATTCACTGATATGACAAAAAGCAACCAGATTTTCCAAACAAGAGAGAAAATCAATGAAAGATCAGCCAAAAGTCAAACCTTATCTTACTAGGGCCTAGCCACCCTCATCTGACACACTCCCCCTAAGATGCAGCACCTAATTGTTTTACTTGTACCATGAACGACAAAGTAAAATTTTTACTTGCACGTAGAGGGCAAGGCATATAGCAAATTCAGCACATAAGCAGTGAATATACAATTTAAAAGCGCATAATGCATATGATTTACTGCTTGATTCTTATGGTGCTGCAACTTAGAGAGTGCCAGAATTTTTAGGCTCTATGTTCAACTAGCATGTGGTCAATTTGACCATCTTAATCAAAGACTTCTTCTCTTATCTAGAATTTCTAGAAGCAAAAAGTTAGAGAAGGAAAAGAAGTACCTTAGGGGAGTCTTAGATAGTGCACATTTTCATAGCATGAGGAAAGTAACTATCTATCATTAAGATGCAACAGGAAAACTTAGCAGATATCATGCATAAAATCTCAATCATATATAAGCATATTTAATCAATGCACAATGAACTGAGATATCAGGCAAAAACACATGCAATATCTGAAAAGCTATCAAAAGAAAGAAATAAAGTTCCGCATCTTCCCCCCAAATAAATTATTATTTTTTTGGTTGAAAAACAAAATAAGAAAAAACAACAAAGACATGCTTATGGAATAGGAAATGACATATAATCCCAGCATGTAAGGTAAGACCAAACTTGTCATCATGGAGAGAGGTTTAGAAAAACCAAGACAGAAAAGCAGCCGCCCGACGTGCTTTAACTATCATCCCCAAAAATATCTGCAGATGTTTCTCAAGACAACAAGAGAAAATATGGGGACAAAATAAACGGTTCCTCAAACAGAATGCAAGGCATGAATAAGATATGACAAGATAAACAATGCAATGCAAACATACCTGACATGCACTAGGATTTAGGAACCAAAATCCTAGGCATGGGAAACATCACCTACAAGGTGAGTCAACTCCCCCTCAAGGGGTGAATGGTCTCATCCTTCCTGACCCATACCTGCTTAACCCGTGGCAGTAGCTTGCAGGTTTTGCCCATGTTGTCCATTCTCCTTAGCATACCTTGCATCAGGCTCAAAAACCCTTCATAGTCATGGTAGCTAATGGTCTTCTGAGGCTTTCTCTTGTAGCGCCTTGACTTGTTCTTCTCTGATTTGCCACTCTGATAGGCAAGAACAAACTGCTGCTGATGCCATGGAGCCTGAAGCGCCATAAGAGGTAGAGTGCCTGATGTAGCTCTAGTTGGCAGCTTCCTCTGAACCTTTAACTTCCAGAGTTGTGGGCATTTGGATCGGATGTGACCGGTGATGCCGCAGTGATGACAGGTAGGCAAGCTTCTTTTGTTTGAATGCTTCTTTGTATTCTATGCAAAATTATGATTAGCATTCTGACAAATAACATTGACTTGACCTTCTATATGTCTCCAATGAGGAGGGACATATTTAGATGTGGAAGAATCTTCAGCTTCACTTTTCCTCAGAGCATCCTGCTTAATCCAAGGCCTGTGGGATCTCAACAAATAACAATTTGACCTAATATGACCAATCTTCCCACAATTATGACAAGTAGGGACAAATGTACCATGAGCTTGTGTACCTGTGTCTTTGGATTTTGGCATCACATGATTAGTTAAGCAAGAATTTTCTAAACAAGCTGTATCTACTATCACATGCTTAATATCAATAGAATCTATTTCAGAATCAAAAGCATGTGAAGTAGAAGTACTCATATCATCAACAATTGAAGTAGGCATGTTAGAAATATCTGAATGAATACAAATCATGCTTTTAAAATTATCACTTGAGAAATTTTTCAAGAGATCCTCAGATTCTTTTAATTTATTCTCAAGTGTATCAATGATGTTAAATAGCATGGTATTCTCAGATCTCAAAGAGTCAATTAAAGCATTTGATTCAGATAACTAAACAATCAATGACTCTTTTTCTTGCTTCACCTTTTTGAGCTCTTTTGGAGAAATAAGTTTATCAAATTTTGCAAAAACTTTAGAGAGCCCAATATCATGATTTTCTTCAGATAACTGAGAGAAATCCATGATAAAAGGTGTAATCAAAAAATAGAAGTCACAAAGAGATGAGGATCACACTCAGGAAATAAATCCTTACAACGGAGTGTGCCTGCTCTGATACCAATTGAAAAATAATATGGACTTCTAATTTTAACAAGTGTGTGTGAACAGTGTGCAACAAAATATTAAATGCGGAATTTAAAGGAGACAAATATTTTGTTGACGAAGTGGAAACTCAATTAAGAGAAAAACCACTCCGGGGCAGCCAAACCCAGGATATCCACTATTCAGAAGACAAAGCTAGATACAAAGCAGGAACATTCACATACCCCGTACCTTGCTCTCTAACGTGTAACCCAACAAGAACGCTTCCCAACCAGGTCTCCTACCTGAAGGGGTCTTCAATGGAATCCTTTACCTTAGGGCCAACCCCTAAGATAGACTTCACAGCTGATTAAATCACATACTTGGCAAGGCTTTAGAGGAAATATCACATCTCTAAGTTGTAGAGAATTCACCACCGAATTCTGTGTTGAAAGCATGCCTAGAGCCTCTTATTTATAGGCTTAGGAAACCCAAAATCGACTCAAAAATGGATTTTGAGACACTCGCGTCCGGACGGGATCCAGGGCCGTCCGGACGCTTCTTGTGGCCGTCCGGATGTTCAGTTGACAGTATTTTTTGTCAGCTTTCCAACGACGCCAATTTCTTCCCAATCCGATATTTGAGTAAAACGTTATGTCCAAAATACTGGAGGGCGTCCGGACGGCTTGACCGAGCGTCCGGACGGTCAACAGCAACCGCCTTTCCAAAATAGTACTGAAAGCTCCCATAACAAGGCCACGTCCGGACGGTGTTGCCCTAGTGTCCGGACGGTTGCACTTCGGCTGCACGAAATTACCATAATAAGCCTTGGAGCGTCCGGACCTTGAAGGCTAACGTCCGAACGGTTGAACTGGTGCACGCAATTTCCATATATGAAGCTTGATCGTCCGGACCATGAAGGCTGACGTCTGGACGGTTGAACTTGGTATGCACATTCTTGCCTTATAGAGGACATCGTCCGGACGGGATCACACATCGTCCGGACGGTAGCAGCCGTCTTCCCATAACTGTGTCTTGAGGCAGAAACCCTAATTCTTGTCAAACACTGAATGGCGTCCGGACTGTATAACCACGTCGTCCGAACGGATGCGTTGGAACACTGGGATCTTCTCGAACTCTAAAGAGCGTCTGGACGATTTGCCATTACGTCCGGACGGATGCAACCTTGAACTGTTCGAAGCTTCTAGACACTGATGGGCGTTCGGACAGAAAGTTCTCTTCGTCCGGACAGATGTTGCTGACTGATGAGCGTCTGGACGGAATACCACATCGTCCGGAAGGGGGACAGGGAACCGAAATAAATCCTTGAAAACTTCACAGAATCTTCTCGAAGAACATAGCTGAAGAGTAGACTCTGGATAAAGCAGCATCCCTGTGAAAGCAGCAACATTACATAGAAGTGATTTTGTCCAACAGAATGCAGCCAACACAAAAACTAACAATGCACTTCTTAAACAACTTATGTTTTATTTTATGGTTGTATTATGACAATAATTATGTAAGATTCATGTCGTATGTGGCATTTATGTTATCGCTTTTGTGTGTATTTATCTGTAAGACTCTTTTATTATTTTAATGCACTTTGAGGTATTTCATACAAAGCTCTAAATGTGTTGAAAGGGAATTGTCCCTGTTGGTTTAAAAGAAAAAAGAAAAAGCTATCCACATTTTCCACTGCGGGATTTATTGTCTCTAAAATAGTAATGACACGTAATTATCTAGATATAATTACTTACGCCTTTTTATAAAAAGCGGGTCGTTACAGAGCCACAAAGGCTAGAAAGTTCTGATCTTTACCAGGAGTTTCTTCTTCTTCTTCTTCTGACTCATCACTGAGAGTAGCATTGTAGGCCTTTCCTTTAGCCTGCTTGAGATTCCCACAATCAGCCCGAATATTCCCAAAGCCTGAGCACTCAAAACATCTTAGACCTCTTGGAACATTTGTCCTTCTCTTGATGGTCACCAAATCCTTCAGAAATTTGGCATACGAAGGCACTTGCTGGATGGCATCAAGGAATGGAATGTTGATCTGCACATGTTTAAACACTTTCAAAATATCATCGAACTTTGATCCTTTCTTGGGAGCTGTAAGTCATTCTGGAAATGGAGCTTTGGTAACAAACTTTTGGGGACTCTCCTTAGCCGTTGGAACGACAGTGTTTGGTCCAAGATCTCTTTCAGGCTTGTCATGGTTTTCCTCATCTTTAGCCACCTCCGTGGCTCTCTTTAGGCATAGCCACTTGATTATCCACTCGCATTCCAGACCTCAAAGTTGTGATGGCTTGCACATGCTCCTGCCCATGAGAAAGGGCGGATGTACTCCCAATAACAAATTGCCCTTTTAGGTTGGGCACCTGGTTGACTTAGGAACTTCCCTCTTTCTCTTTCCCCCACTTGATTGGCTAATTGGCCAATTTGCCCTTCCATCTTAGCAATAGCTTGATGTGTGAACTGCTTAAACTCTTGTAGATTCTGGCTATTGCTCATGGTGGCGTTCTTAAGCTCTTGTAGATTTTGGCTATTGCTCATGGTGTCCTTCTGAAGCTCTTGTATATTTTGGTTAAGCCCTTGTATATTTTGGTTACTTGTCTGTATGAATGCTTTGATTGTTTCTTCCAATGATGACTGTGGTGCCAGTTGAGGTTGTGGCACTTGAGTGGTAGACTGGAAAGCAGGAGGTTGGGCTTGGTGAGATGACCGGAACTGATTCTGAGCTTGTGAAGGGAATCCAAAAGGATATTGATTATGAGCTTGAGTCAAGGTTCCTCCCTGATTTTGTGGTTGATTTTGCTTCCAAGAGAAATTGGGATGGTTTGGCCATCCTGGATTGTAAGTCTCAGCAAAAGGTCCACTTGTTGGTTTCCTATAATCATTGAAGGCATTGACCTGTTCTGGCGGATATTTAGCACCTGTTGATAGAGATGGGCAGTTTTGAGTGAAGTGCATCGGGCTGGTGCATAAAGAACATACGTCAGCTTGGTAAATATTTGCTGCAGTTACTGGTTTGTTCAGAGCAATGGCTTCAACTGTACCCATGATATCCTTGAGTTGCCCCCTGATATCTTCATTATCCTTCACCTCATAGAGTCCTTCCTTCTTGGTGGTAGTGGAATATTTACCCCGATGACTTGAAAAATCCCACCATTGTGAATTATCGAACAATTCATCCAGAGTCTTATAAGCGTCTTCCCCTGTGAGATTCAAGAAACCACGACCATTCATGGACTCAATCATGTAATGCTCTGGTTGAGTTAACCCATTGTAGAAAAATTGAATGAGCCTCCAAGTCTTAAAACCATGGAGCGGACACTTCATCGTCAGCTCTTTAAACCTCTCCCAGCTATCACATAATTTCTCGTCCTCCTTCTGACTGAAACTACTAATCTTTCGATAAAATTCATTAATCCTCGAGATTGGGAAGAATTTGTTGTAGAACTTTGTTAGTATTTTGGCCTTATTCTGTGTTTGGACAAAATCACTTATGTGTAATGATGCGGTAAACAGGGATTCCACTTTCAGAGTGATGTCAGAAGATTCTGCCTGCGAGTCAGAAGAATTTCAAGTTCCTTGTCAACCGTCCGGACGATGTGTCATCTCGTTCTGACGCCCATCTGTCTACTGTTCCATCCGTCCGGACGATGTGTCATTCCGTCCGGACATCAGACAGACAAGCATCATTTGTCCGGACGACGTGGTTCTACCGTCCGGACACCTACATCGTATCGAGAAGCTTCTGTGCCAGCTTGCTCCGTCCGGACATTTCAGCAGCACGTCCGGATGCCTATCAGTTCCTGAACGGTCCACTGATTCTTTCCAAGTTTCAAGAAAGGGAAGATCAATCAACCATCCAGACGATATGGTATCCCGTCCGGACGCGTATCTCCGTGAGGCAAGAATCGCAGTTCAAAATGAACCGTTCGGACATCTGACAGCTGTGGTCCGGACGCTGGTGCATCGTATATGGTAACTGCCGATTCGACTTCAACCGTCCGGACGTCTCCCCCTCATGGTCCAGACGCACGCGCATCAGATATGGAAATTGCGTGTTGAAGTTTAGCCGTCCGGACGCTCCTGCCCCATGGTCCGAAAACGCGAAGCCCGTTATGGAAATTACTTGCAGCAGACGTGCGTCCGTCCGGACGATCGAGCCCTCCCGTCCGGACGATGTTCTTATACAGGAAAGATTTCTGCGCGATGAAAATTTCCTCTGAAGTTTAGCCGTCAGGACGAAAATTTCAGAAAATCCTGTTGCACAGTTGTTCGTCCGAACAGCCATGGTTCACCGTCCGAACGGCTCCCAGGCATATTTTACCTGACGCCCATTCTGACCCCCAACCTATAAATAGGGGCCTCTGGGCACTTAGAGCTGGAAGAATTCGATGTGAATTCCATTAGAGCTCAGAGACGTGATATCTCCTCTGAAGCTGTTTTTCAAGTGTGCTGTGCTGTAAACCGAAGTCTATCTTAGAGGTCGGCTCTAAGGTAAGGAGTTCCATTGAAGACCCCTTCAGGTAGGTGGACCTGGTTGGGAAGCGTTCGTGTTGGGTTACACGTCAGAGATTAAGGTTCGACCACTGCATCGGTACATGTGAGTGTTACTATCTTGTATCTAGCTTTGTCTTCTGAATAGTGGAATTCCTGGGTTTGGCTGCCCCGGAGTGGTTTTTCTCTTAACTGAGTTTCCACTTCGTCAACAAAAATCTTTGTGTCATTTACTTTCCGCTGTGCTTTAATTTGTGTTGACACTTGTTGCACACACTTTACTTTTAGAAGTCATTTCAATTTTTCAATTGGTATCAGAGCGGGTACACTCTGTTTAGGATTTATCTCCTCTGAAGCCGTTTTTCAAGTGTGCTGTGCTGTAAACCGAAGTCTATCTTAGAGGTCGGCTCTAAGGTAAGGAGTTCCATTGAAGACCCCTTCAGGTAGGTGAACCTGGTTGGGAAGCGTTCGTGTTGGGTTACACGTCAGAGATCAAGGTACGACCACTGCATCGGTACATGTGAGTGTTACTGTCTTGTATCTAGCTTTGTCTTCTGAATAGTGGAATTCCTGGGTTTGGCTGCCCCGGAGTGGTTTTTCTCTTAACTGAGTTTCCACTTCATCAACAAAAATCTCTGTGTCATTTACTTTCCTCTGTGCTTTAATTTTTGTTGACACTTGTTGCACACACTTTACTTTTAGAAGTCATTTCAATTTTTCAATTGGTATCAGAGCGGGTACACTCTGTTTAGGATTTATTTCCTGAGTGTGATCCTCATCTCTTTGTGACTTCTATTTTTTTTATTACACCTTTTATCATGAATTCTTCTCAGTTATCTAATGAGGATTCTGATATTAAGCTCTTTAAGGTTTTTAATAAATTGAAGAATGTTCAACATTCTAAAATTTCACATAAAGAACTTAAAAAGGTGAAGCAAGAAAAAGAGTCATTGATTGTTTAGTTATCTGAATCATATGCTTTAATCGACTCTTTGAGATCTGAGAATACCATGCTATTTAACATTATTAATACACTTGAGAACAAATTTAAGGAATCTGAAAATCTCTTGGAAAAATTCTCAAGTGATAATTTGAAAAGCATGCTGTGTATTCATTCAGATATTTCGAACAAGCTTGGTTTAATTGTTGATGATTTGAGTGCTTCTACTTCACATATTTCTGACTTTGAATTAGATCCTGTTGATATTAAGCCTGTGATAGTAGATGCAGCTTGTTCAGAAAACTCATGCTTGAATAATTGTGTGAAGCCTAACTCCAAAGATTCAGGAACACAAGGTAAGTTTGTTCCTATGTGTCATCATTGTGGGAAGGTTGGTCATATCAGGCCAAAGTGTTATCTGTTAAAATCTCACAGACCTTGGAAGAAGCAGGAGGATTCCAAACAAGGCGTTATTGAGAAAACCTCTTCAGATAAATATGTCCCGCCACATAGGAGGCATATATCTAAAAGAGGTAAGGACTTTATTGTTTGTGAAAATGCTATTCTTAAATTTGCAGAGCCCTTCAAGAAGCATTTCAGCAAACGAAGTCAGCCTACCTGCTATCATTGTGGTGTCTCTGGACACATCAGGCCACACTGTCCTCAGATCCGACATCAGCAGCCTCGGATCAGGAAAACAGAGCAAAAGACAGGTAAGTCTAGCTCTAAACCTTCTAAGCCTCATCATGTTTTTCGGCAACAAAGGGACTCTCCCACATGCTATCACTGTGGTAAGTATGGCCACATCAAAGCCGAATGCTTCAAAGTGAAGCTTCACAAGCCCAAGAAGAATCAGACCAATGAAGGGCTTGTCAACATGATGAAGAATGTCCTAGTCAGACTGATCAATTGGGACATGGCTCACACCCCTGCCTCACAGGTAAAGAAGGTATGGGTAAGGAAGGATGAGACAATTCACCCCTTAAGGGGGAATGGACTCACCTAGTAGGTGAGGTCTCCCATGCCTAGGATTTTGGTTCCTAAATCCTAATGCATGTCAGGTATGTTTGCATTGCATTGTCTATCTTGTCATATCTTATTCATGCCTTGCATTCTATTTGAGGAACTGTTTATTTTGTCCCCATATTTTTCTCTTGTTGTCTTGAGAACATCTGCAGATATTTTGGGATGACAGTTAAAGCACGTCAGGCGGCTGCTTTTCTGTCTTGGTATTTCTCAACCTCTCTCCACGTGGATAGGTTTGGTTTTACCTTACATTTTGGGATTAGATGTCATTTCCTTTTCTGAGGATGTGTTTGCTGTTTTTCTGTTTATCGGTTTTCAACAAAAAAAATAGGGAGAATTTGCAGGATTTTCTTTCTCTTGGCTTATTAGATACTGTATGTATCCTTACCTGATATCTCTCTTCTGTGAGCATTAATTTACTATGCTTAGATATATTTGAGAGTTTTTGACTATATTAGCCAAGTGTTTTTCCTGTTTATGTAAAAGTAGGATAGCTTCTTTCCTCATGCGATGGAAAAAGTGCACTATCCCGGGCTCGCCTAAAGGTACTTCTTTCCTTCTCTTACTCTTTGCTTTTGGAGATTTTGGATATGAGTAGAAGTCCTTGATTAGATGGCCAAATTGACCACAGGCTAGTTGAACCAAGCATCTATAAATTCTAGCACTCCCTTCAGTTTGCAGTATCATAAGATTCGAGCAGTAATTCTTAAAAAGTTATGTGCTTTTAAATTTTTTAATCACTGCTTATGTGCTTAAATTTACCTTGCCCTCTATGAGCAAGTAAAAATTTACCTTGTCCTACATGGTACAAGTAAAACAAAATATGTGATGTTTCTTTGGGGGAGTGTATCAAATGAGGGTGGCTAGGCCCTAGTAAGTTATAAGGTTTGACTTTTGGCTTATCTGTCTCTGATTTTCTCTCGTGTCTAGAAAATCTAGTTACTCTTTGTCATATCTTGGAAAGTCATACCTTGTGGGAAAAGAGTCTCCACACACACACGCATTGCTTGAGTTGAGTTGTCTATTTGAATTTTCTGTGATCAGGAAAAGTTATTTGTGCTTATTGAAATCTCAACTCTCTTTTATATCTCTGCTTAGTTTTGAGACTCTGATTGTGTTATCAGTTGATTATACATGTGTGATCTGAAACTGCCTTTGGAAAAATTATTTTTCTGCAAATTTTCCTCAAGTTTCAAAATTTTCAGTGTGAAGTGTTTGGACGAACTTTTTCTTACGTCAAACGAGAGCAGTCTTGCCTTATGCTGACCTAGCAATTGCTCATCCGGTCAGGATCTCTTTAGGTTTAAAACTTGCTTCTCTTTCTCTGCCATACACACATTTTTGCATCAAGTCATGTTGTGTGTTTTTTCTCGTGGATTTCTCCCAAGATTTTTGCATTCTTTGCACATCTCTTCTCATCCCATGATCTTCATTGTGTCTTCCGTTATTCTTTTAAGTGTTTGTGCTTTTAGAATATTGGAATATTTGTTGGGATATTTTCTTGAGATAGTGCGCATGAAAATCCTTCTCTGTCTGTGTGTTGGGCTGATCATGATACTTTTATGCCTTATGAATAGCTGCATTGCTTATATTTCTCTTTTGCATCCTTTTGACAGCCGCGTTAAATACCACATTATTTTTGGAACTAATAAGATCTAATGGTATTTCTGGAGGTATTTCTTGTTGGTTTTGGTTCAGGAATATGATATCCAGCGGCTCCCAGCACAATGTTTGACAGATGGATCCGTTGGAAAACTGAATGTTGTTGAAGTCGGATGTTGAATTTCCAAAGGACTTGGGATTTGAGATGAGCTTTTTTCCCTTAGCTCGTGCATAGCCTTCCGTAGCATTCCCTCAGATCTGCATTAGTCAGAGGTTCAGTGGTGAATCTCCTCAGTTATCTTGCAGACCAGTTGCTTAGAGGATGTCATTCTGCGGATAACCTGGTTCAGGCTTTGCAAAATCAAGCGACTGAAGGTTTTTCAGTCCATGGTTCCCAGCTTCCTGAGCTAGAAGCCGAAGTAGTACAAATCCAGCTGTTACGGATCTCTCTCCGTTACTTGATTTCACTGGATCAGCAGGATTTGGTTCTTGGAGGATTTATGTTCCTCTCTTTTGAGCCACTTGCATACTTTTCTCTAGTTTCCTATTGTTTTGGATTTTAGAACGTTTTTGTCTGTGGATATTATTACTCTGTTTACCCTTGTGCTTCTGAGACATTAAGGGGGAGTAATTGTTATGTGGTTTTTCTCATTACTCTGGTTTACCCTTTGTCCATTTGTGACAAAAAGGGGGAGTAATTGTTGTTTTGGACCGGGAATGTATTTCCAAACCGGTCAAGTGATTTTTGTCCCAGAATGGCCAAAGGGGGCGTTTGTCAGTATTTTGGCCTTATTATGTGTTTGGACAAAATCACTTATGTGTAATGATGCGGTAAACAGGGATTCCACTTTCAGAGTGATGTCAGAAGATTCTGCCTGCGAGTCTGAAGAATTTCAAGTTCCCTATCAGCTGTCTGAACGATGTGTCATCCCATCCGGACGCCCATCTGTCTACTGTTCCATCCTTCCAGAAAACGTGTCATTCCGTCCAGACATCAGACAGACAAGTATCATCTGTCCGGACGACGTGGTTATTCTGTCCGGACACCTACATCGTATCGAGAAGCTTCTGTGCCAGCTTGCTCCGTCCGGACGTTTCAGCAGCACGTCCGGACGCCTATCAGTTCTCGAACGGTTCACTGATTCTTTCCAAGTTTCAAGAAAGGGAAGATCAATCAACAGTCCGGACGATATGGTATCCCGTCCGGACGCATATCTCCGTAAGGCAAGAATCGCAGCTCAAAATGAACCGTCCGGACATCTAACAGCTGTGGTCCGAACGCTGGTGCAACGTATATGGTAACTGCCGATTCGACTTCAACCTTCCGGACGTCTCCCCCTCATGGTCCGGACGCACGCGCATCAGATATGGAAATTGCGTGTTGAAGTTTAGCCGTCCGGACGCTCCTGCCCCATGGTCCGGACGCGCGAAGCTTGTTATGGAAATTACTTGCAGCGGACGTGCGTACGTCCGGACGATCGAGCCATCCCGTCCGGATGATGTTCTTGTACAGGAAAGATTTCTCCGTGAAAATTTCGGAAATTCTTGTCGCACAGTTGTCCGTCCGGACGGCCATGGTTCACCGTCCGGACGGCTCCCAGGCATATTTTGCCTGACGCCCATTCCAACCCCCAGCCTATAAATATAGGCCCCTGGGCACTTAGAGCTGCAAGAATTCAGTGTGAATTCCATTAAAGCTCAGAGACGTGATATCTCCTCTGAGGCCATTTTTCAAGTGTGCTGTGCTGTAAACCGAAGTCTATCTTAGAGGTCGGCTCTAAGGTTAGGAGTTCCATTGAAGATCCCTTCAGGTAGGTGAACCTGGTTGGAAAGCGTTCGTGTTGGGTTACAATTCAGAGATCAAGGTACGACCACTGCATCGGTACATGTGAGTGTTACTATCTTGTATCTAGCTTTATCTTCTGAATAGTAGAATTCCTGGGTTTGGCTGCCCCGGAGTGGTTTTTCTCTTAACTGAATTTCCACTTCGTCAACAAAAATCTTTGTGTTATTTACTTTCCGTTGTGCTTTAATTTTTGTTGATACTTGTTGCACACACTTTACTTTTAGAAGTCATTTTAATTTTTCAAACTTGGTCAGTAGAATTTCCCAGGAGGTGATGGACTCATGCAAGTTGGAATGTAACCAGGCTTTCGCCTTACCATTTAGGGAAATATGAAATAGCCTTAGACGCATCGATTCATCTGAGAAATTTTGAAACTTGAAAGTATTGCACCTTTCCAAAAACTCCTTCACATGAGAGTAAGGATCTTCATTCTCTAAACCATTGAAAGTTAGGAATGATTTGAATTACATTCAGTTTCAAATCAAAATGAGTGGCATTAGTAGCAGGCAACACTATACAGGATGGAGTGTTGGTAGTGATGTGTACAAATAATTCCCTGAGGGTCCTGAGTGGATCCCTATTCCCAAGCGGTTCTCCCATCTCAACAGACTTTTTCGACTTAGACTCGGAATTTTTCAGCAAGCTTAGATTCTCTCGAGCTGTTCTTTCGATCTCAGGATCAAAATTGGTAAGTTCTAGAATTAAAGATCGCCGCACATGCATAAATAAAACGTAAAAAACTAAAATAAACTAAAATTTAACCAAAAAATTTGCAAGTAGGGGAAACAGAATTCTCCAAGGACCCAGGTTCGTTCCCAGGAAAGTGAGGGGGGTCACACGGACCCTCTTAAGTCCCAAGACTTTCCTAACCAGAACTTGCCTAGACACTCGGATAGCGCCGTAAGCCCACACTAGCATTTTTTTTTTTTTTATGACAAGATAAAATAAACAAAAACAACTAATGTAAAATAAAAAAAAAATGAAAATTAACACAAAAGCATAAACCAATATACAAAAAAATTAAAAACAAAAACTTATGACTTGACCAAAAATAAACTAAAACTAAAACTCACAAAATCGACCAAAAATAAGTTTGGCAAAAGTCTGCTGCTACTGAACTTATTGATGATGCCTGTGAGCAGTGGCGTGTACGGATATTGCTATGGCAGAAAGCTACACGGAAGTTGCAAAATAGGCCAAAAAGAAAAAAATTCTTTTTTTTTTCATAGAAACAAGAATAACAAAAAAAAAAAAAAAATTGCAAAAAAAAAATCCTAATTATAACTAGTAGAAGGATAAAATTAATTTAGAAAAAAAAAATAATTGTTTTCAAAATTCAAACAACTCCCCGGCAACGGTGCCAAAAACTTAAGGTGAATTTTAATTGTACTTTCAAGTACACGAATCGTTTGCAGTTAATGGGTTGCCAGTGCGAGGTCGATCCCACAGGGAATTGTGTTTTTGAAAACAAATTTACGACTAAATTAATCTAATCCAAATGTACTCGCAAGTGCACGAATCGTTTGTAGTTGATTGCAAGTGCGAGATCAATCCCACAGGGAATTGTGTTTTTGAAAACAAATTTATGAATAAATTAATCTAATCCTAACCTAGTTCCAAAAATTAAGAGATTGTTTTTGTGAATAAAAATCAAAAGCATAAACAAATTTAACGAGAGTGAATGTAATCAAATAAAATGCGCTAAGGTATTAGAATCCGCACTCACAAACTCATAGCAACATATTCCCATGATCAATAATATTTCCCAAAGTTCTCACAATAAAATCTTAAGTATGTTTTACTTTTGCTTCAAATAATTTAATCAAAACCATCCCATGTATCCATTCTTTACACAAATCACAAAAGAAATCCAATTTAAATTAAATCATCAAGTGTATCCGTAAATCGCAGCAATATATCTAATTTAAATCACAACATCAATATATCCGTAGAATAAATCAGAAGGGATATCCAATTTTTTTTTAACAAAGAAAACCAAGCACAATCAATTCTATGGAACTAACTTAAATCATTAAATGTATCATTGAAACACAAACGATATCCAAGAATCATTTCACAAAATTGAATTCAAGTAAAATAATTGAAAATCAAACTCATTAAAATTGGAAAATATTACATCACATGAGAATATTGTTGCTAATCATAAGTGAGGCTTCATCATCAACCTTAGTTGAGGGTTTAGCCTCTCATGGCTAAAAATAACATGCTAACTTGAATTGAAAACATTAAAAATTAAAAGAACTTACAAGAAAAATTGTTGCAAGAAGACACCAAAATTATGCTCTAGTCTCACCTTCCTCCCCCCCCCCTTACAAGAGCAAAGCATGATATACATATGGCAAAACCTAGGGCTACGGTGCTTCCAGTTTAGAGAGAACGTGTGTCTCCTCTTTGGCAAGTGGAGCTTGGTATGGAAGGAAATAACGTGCATGGGTTCGGTCAACCAATTATGGAAAGAGCTTGTGCCTTAGTTAAATGGGACGGCTGCAGGGGTTCAAGTCTTCGGTGCATGGGTGCCCATCATGGAAAGAAGAACCTTGGTTGCTGCCCAAGTCTGCATGGGTTCGGTACTGTCCAAGTATGGAAAGAGATCCATGCTTCTCGGTTTTATTGCCCATCACGTGTGCTGCTTAGGTCCTCAGTGCTTACTCTTTCCATTTTAGTGCACTGCCAGGTCATGAAGAAGACATGTGTCTTCATTGTTTTTTTGGTACCTCAAGTCTGGAAAATCACAGAGAATCACGCACAGCAGTTGGTCTGCGTGGAAAGACGTGTCTCCCTTTGGTGCTGCTGTAGGTCGGTGCTGCATGCATGTCCTCTTTTGGAAAGGAAATCCGAGTGCTGCCCAGGCCTTGCAAAATAAATGTGTTCGGCTACTCCTTGATTGGTTGAGCTACTGGACTTATTTTGGAAAGAACAAATCTCTCGGTCCCTCTTGCTGCCAAGTCACGTCTTGGAGAAAGTAGGAGCAAAATGTGTAAAAACCAATCACGCGCAGCTGCTGGACTGTGAAGGAAATAACGTGTGCTGCCCATTTTGTTTCGGTCTCAATGAAATTCTGCCTCTCTTGGACATATTCGCATGGCTGGCTGCATGTCTGCATGGGACAAAAATAATTAAAATTGCTCAACCAAATCCTGGCGCCTCCATGCAAGTATTCTCTTTTAAGAGAAAAGAAATATTCTCTCCGATATTAGACAGTATTATTCTCTCTAAATTTGCTTTGAAGCTTTCAAATTTTGGGTACAATTTGACCACATTGTGAAAAATAATTTCACTTCATTGCAATTTCACATAAAAATTGTTATTTTCTCTCAATAACCTATAAAATATTAGAATACCAAAACTAACCAAAAATATCAAAAAATAACAAGGCTGAAGGTCTAGCATATGCAAATTAGGAGGTCCAAATATACAATATTTTGCACTCATCAAGATGCATAGGAAAACTTCGCAGAATCAGTCATAAACTCTCAATCGTATATAAGCATATTCAAGCAATGCACAATGAACTTGAGATATCAGGCAAAAAAACACATGCAATATCTGAACGCTATCAAAAGAAAAAATAAAATTCTGCATCTTCTCCACCAATATATATATATATATATATATTTAAATGAACAACAATAAAAACATGGTTCAATGGTAAAGAAACAAAACTAAACCTAGCATGTGTGGCAATATCAAACCTGTCCTCATGGAGAAATGATCAAAATTACCAATACAGAAAAGCAGCCCCCCTACGTGCTTTTTCTGTTATCCCCACATAGTACATGTAGAATTTTCTCAAGAACAAGAGAAATAGGGGACAAATAATAATGGTTCCTAGATTGCAAAGCAAGTAGAAATATGTCAAAGAAAATAATGCAATGCAATCAAACTTGATACTCTAGGATTAGGAACCAAATCCTAGGCATGTGTACCTCACCATCTAGGTGTGTCCATTCCCCCTCAAGGGGAGAACGACTTCATCCTTTCTGACCCATGCCTGCCTTCCTGGTGGTGGTTGTTGACAGGCCTTCATCTGGTGATCCATCCACCATATCATCTCTGCATCCATATGGGTAGCTCCCTATAGAATTGATCATCCTCAAGCTTCTGCGGTGTATTCACGAAGTGCCTTGATTTGTTTTTTTTTAGATTTACCATTATGATTGGCAGGAACAATCGCTGCTGATGCCGCTGATGCTTAAGAGCCTGATGCCGTGGAGCCTGACGCCACGGAGCCTGATACTGGGGAGCCTGATACCGGGCCAAAGGTCTAGTACCTGAATGTAGCTTATCTTGGCAACTCTTTCTTGACCTTTGATCTCTGACCTTTGAGAAGGGAGCACTAGAGTCGGATGTGCTCACTTAGACCACAGAGGTGACATATAGAAGGCCTTCTAGTGAAGGGAAGCTTTTGAGTAGCCTTTACACTAACCAGAACGTCCCCACCAATTATTTCCTTTCCTTTATCCAGGCCCACAGATGGAGGCTCGAGAACTACGGGCTTGACAAAAACAGTCTTAGAAGTAGAGGGGATATCAAAGGAAGAAGCTACATACCCGAGTCCGGTCTTATCTGTTAGGCTTTTTTGGATTGACAGCATATGGGTTAGCTTCTCATCAATGACCCTCTCCAACTGTAGCTGTGTCTCTAGTAGCTTTTCCTGTAGATCCTGTATCTTGAACAGCAAAGAACTCCTCTCAGTCTGTAAACTGTTCAGCTCATGGATGTGCTGCTTGCAAGTCTCCCTCAACTTTACAACTCTACATAGAGGACTTTATAAGCCTCTTTGAGTTCTTCCCCGTCTTCATCATTGTGCTCAGAATACTAGGATTGAGAATCCTCTTGGTCTTCATGTGTAGCCACAAAGGCTAGAAATTGGTCTTGAGTAGGAGTTTCTTCTTCTTCTAACTCATCACTGAGAGTCGCATTGTAGGCCTTCCCTTTTGTTAGTTTGTAATTGGCCGCATTCTGTTAGACAAAATCACTTTCATGTAATGATGCTTTTTATCAGGGGTTTAGTATTTTCAAAGTCTTCATATTCAAAGAAATGGTTATAGAAGATTCTGCACAGATTCCAAGCCAGAGAAATCGGATCCCTTGCATCCGTTCAGACGACGTGATATTTCGTTCGGACGCTCGACTGTCCAAGCATCATCCATCCGGACGACAAGAACTTTTCGTCCAGATCTTCCTCTATGTCGAGAACATTCGAACTATTCCAGTTTGCATCCGTCTGGACGTCTCAGCAACACGGCTGGACACCTCTCAGTGTTCAACAAGGAAAAGGACTTCGTTCCAAAACACAAATATGGGAAGACAGCTGCAATCGTCCGGACGATGTGTGTTCCCGTCCGGACGTTATCCTTGATAAGGCAAGTCGTGCATACAAAGTTCAAAAGTCCGGACGTCAACCCAGCTACCGTCTAGACGCTGCATAGGAAAATCAACCCAGACTCGATTTTGGATTTCTGTAGCCTATAAATAGAGGCCCCTAGGCATATTGTTTGGAAGAATTTGGTATTGAATTCGGTAGAGCTTAGAGAGTTATATTTCAGAGTTATTGTGCTGAATCGATCTCATTCAAGCCCTTGCCAAATGCTGTTATTGTGCTGAACTGAAGTCTATCTTAGGGTTTGGCCCTAAGGTAAAGGATTCCATTGAAGACCCCTTCAAGTAGGAGACTTGGTTGGAAGGCGTTCGTGTTGGGTTACACGTCAGAGTGCTAAATACGATCGCTGCATCGAGTATGTGATTGTTACTGTCTATGTACTAGCTTTGTCTTCTGAATAGTGGATATCTTGGGTTTGGCTGCCCCAGAGTGGTTTTTCTCTTAATTGAGTTTCCACTTCAGCAACAAAATATCTGTCTCTTTATTTTCCGCGTTGTGATATTTTGTTGCACACTATTGCACACACTTGTTAAATTAGAAGTCCTATATTTTTCACCTTTACCCTGCTTGAGATTCCCAAAGTCAGCCCGTATATGCCCAATGCCTAAGCATTCAAAACATCTAGGGCCTCTTGGGTATTTCTTTTCAACTTCTTCAGGCTCAGATTCTCTGGGGTTTCCTCAGTCTTTCGGAGAATTTCTTCTTGAATTTATCATCCTTCATTAATCTCCCAAAAATTTTGGCCGGCATTGCCACAACATTGTCTTCATTATCAGAGTCTTCTTCAGATGAAGCTCTGGCCTTTTTCTTGGATTCCTTGCGGGCAGTAGTCTTTATCTTCTTGACTGGAGGCAGGGAAAACTCATAGGTTTGAAGAGATCCCACGAACTCTTCAATCTCTTATAGATCCTTGCTTTCTTCAATAGTAATCACCTTTATTCTGAAACGCTCAGGCAAAGATCTTAGAATTTTTCAAATGAGTTTTACATTCGAGACTGACTTCCCATGACTCACCATCGAGTTTCTCAGGTCCCTGATCTTAGTGTAAAACTCCCCGAATGTCTCTTCTTCATGCATCTTAATTTCTTCACACCTAGAAATCAACATTTGGGGCTTGGCAGATTTAACAAGTTTTGTGCCCTCATATTTTGTTTCTAAGATTTGCTGAAAAATTAAATGGACTTCTAATTTAACAGTGTGTGTGAACACTGTGCAACAAAATATTAAATGCGGAATTAAATGAGACAAATATTTTGTTGACGAAGTGGAAACTCAGTTAAGAGAAAAACCACTCCGGGGCAGCCAAACCCAGGATATCTACTATTCAGAAGACAAAGCTAGATACAAAGCAATAACACTCACATACCCCTAATGCAGTGGTCGTACCTTGCTCTCTAGCGTATAACCCAACACGAGCGCCTCCCAACCTTGTCTCTTACCTGAAGGGGTCTTCAATGGAATCCTTTACCTTAGGGCCAACCCCTAAGATAGACTTCACAGCTGATCAAATCACACACTTGGCAAAGCTAGAGGGCTAGCAGATCTTCAATATCTCCCTAAACACCCTCTCTAAGCTGTAGAGAATTCACCACCGAATTTTGTGATGAAAGCATGCCTCAAGCCTCTTATTTATAAGCTTAGGAAACTCAAAAACGCGTCCAAAACGGAGTCTGAAACACGCGCGTCCGGATGGGAGCCTTGGGCCGTCCGGACGGGTCAAGTTTTTCTTGTCCGGAAAGTAATTCTGGAATTTTCTAAAGGGCCGTCCGGACGAGGTCCGTCTGGATGCTATTAATGGCCGTCCAGACGCTCAAATTACACAACTTTTTCTTAACTTTCCAACAAAGCCAATTCCGTCCCAATCCGATATTTGAGTAAAAGATTATGACCAAAATACCCGAGGGTGTCCAGATGGCTTGACCGAGCGTCCAGACGGTCAACTGCAACCGCCTCTCCAAGATAGCGCTGAAAGCTTTCATAACAAGCCCGAGTCTGGACGGTGTTGCCCTAGTGTCCGGACAGTTGCATTTCAGTTGCACGTAATTACCATAATAAGGCTTGGAGCGTCCGGACCAGGAGGATGGTCTTCTGGACGGTTGAACTGGTGCACACAATTTCCATATATGAAGCTTGATCGTCCGGACCATGAAGGCTGACATCCGGAGAGTTGAACTGGTGCACGCAATTTCCATATATGAAGCTTCATCGTCTGGACCAGTTATTCTTTTAAGTCTTTGTGCTTTTAGAATATTGGAATATTTGTTGGGATATTTTTCTTGAGATATTGTGCATGAAAATCCTTTTTTGTCTGTGTGCTGGGCTGATCTTTTATGCCTTATGAATTGCTGCATTGCTTATATTTCTCTTTGGCATCCATTTGACAGCCGTCTTAAATACCACATTATGTTTGGAACTAACAGGATCTAATGGTATTTTTGGAGATATTTCTAATTGGTTTTTCAAGAATACGACATCCAGCGACTCCCAGCACAGTGATTGATAGATGCATCCTTTGGAAAACTGACTATTGTTGAAGTCGGATGTTCAATATCCAAAGGTCTTGGGATTTGATACTTGGAGGATTTCTGTTCCTCTCTTTTGGGCCACTTGCAGACTTTTCTCTATTCTCCTATTGCTTTGGATTTTAGAAAGTTTTTTGTCTGTGGATATTATTACTCTGTTTACCCTTGTACTTCTGAGATATTGAGGGGGAGTAATTGTTGTGTAGTTTTTCTCATTACTCTGTTTTACCCTTTGTCCCTTTGTGACAAAGAGGGGGAGTAATTTTTGATTTGGACCGGCATTGTATTTTTAACCGGTCAAGTGATTTTTGTCCCAGAATGGCCAAAGGGGGAGTTTGTTAGTTTTTGTGTTGGTTGCATTCTGTTGGACAAAATCACTTCTATGTAATGTTGCTGCTTTCACAGGGATGCTGCTTTATCCAGAGTCTACTCTTCAGCTATGTTCTTCGAGAAGATTTTGTGAAGTTTTCAAGGATTTATTTCGGTTCCTTGTTAGCCGTCCGGAGGACGTGGTATTCCGTCCGGACGCTCATCAGTTAGCAACATCCGTCTGGACGACGAGATCTTTCCGTCCGGACGCCCATCAGTGTCTAGAAGCTTCGAACAGTTCAAGATTGCATCCATCCGGACATAATGGCAAATCGTCCGGACGCTCTTCAGAGTTCGAGAAAATCCCAGTGTTCCACCGCATCTGTCCGAAAGGCTTGGTTATACCGTTCGGACGCCATTCAGTGTTTGACAAGAAATTGTGTTTCTGCCTCAAGACACAGTTATGGGAAGACGGCTGCTACCATCCGGATGATGTCCTCTATAAGACGAAGTTCAACTGTCCGGACGTCAGCCGTCATGGTCCAGATGATCAAGCTTCATGTATGGAAATTGTGTGCACCAGTTCAACCGTCCGGACCTTATCCTTCAAGGTCCGGATGCTCCAAGCCTTATTATGGTAATTTCGTGGAGACGAAGTACAACCGTCCGGACGCTAGGGCAACACCATCCGGACGCGGCCTTGTTATGGAAGCTTTTAGCGCTATCTTGGAGAGGCGGTTGCAGTTGACCGTCCGGACGTGCGGTCAAGCCTTCCGGACACCTTCCGGTATTTTGGTCATAACGTTTTACTCCAATATCGGATTAGGACAAAATTGGCGTCGTTGGAAAGCTTAGAAAAAATACTGTAATTTGAGCATCTGGACGGACCCTAGAAGCGTCCAGAAGACCTCCGTCCGGACGGAAAGATTTTCCCATCCGGGCGGCACTTCAGAAAATTCTAGAATTACTTTCCGGACAAGAAAAACTTGACTCACTTTATCTTTGAAGTCAATTGCAATTTTTCAAAGTGGAAACTCAGTTAAGAGAAAAACCACTCCGGGGCAGCCAAACCCAGGATATCCACTATTCAGAAGACAGTACTAGTTACAAAGTAGTAGCACTCACATAACCTTATGCAGTGGTCGTACCTTGAACTCTAACGTGTAACCCAACACGAACGTCTCCCAACCAAGTCTCCTACTTGAAGGGGTCTTCAATGGAATCCTTTACCCTAGGGCCAACCCCTAAGATAGACTTTAATTCAGCGCAGCAACAACACACAACGGCAACGGCTTGAGAGAGACTAGATCAGCACAATAACTCTAAAAATGTAACTCTCTAAGCACTAAGGAATTCAATACCGAATTCTTGTGGTTCTCAAGCCTAGGGACCTCTATTTATATGTTGTAGGTTCAAATAAGCGTATGGCTTGAAAAAACTAGGCGCCGTCCGGATTGTAGACATAATTTTCTGGACGAACAACTATTCGGCTTTCCAAAATTTTGCTAAAATTCTTTCCTGATTTGAGCCGTGTCCGAACAGTGTTGCCCTGTCGTCCGGACAGTCGCACCTTCACTACACGCAATTTCCATATTAGGGCTTCGTGCGTTTAGACCATAGGAATGGTCTTCCGGACGGTTGATCTGATGCACGCAATTTCCATCTATGTAGCTCGCGCGTCAGGACCATGAAGACTGGCGTCTGGACGTCTGAATTTTAAATGAGCGACTTGCCTTATGGATGAGCGCTTCTGGACGGGAATCCACATCGTTCTGACGGATGATGCTTTGGACAGTTGGGCGTCCGGACGGTATATCACATCATCCGGACAGCTACAAGGGATCCGATTTCTCTGACTTGTAGACTATGTAGAATCTTCTAGAAGACCTCTGAATAGCTGAATCCCTGTTTAAATGCATCATTACAAAGAAGTGATTTTGTCCAACACAATGTAGCCATTCACAAACTAACATACATGCTAGAGGCCTCTATTTATAGGCTAAGAAGACCTAAAACGAGTCTGTCTCTGATTTTGGACTCTAGGCATCGTCCGGACTCAAGCTGAGGCCATCCAGACGGACAACTATGCAACCGGCTTTCCATAACGCACTTCACGCAATACC
The DNA here is from genome assembly GCA_028654335.1 of Alnus rubra. Lineage (NCBI taxonomy): Eukaryota > Viridiplantae > Streptophyta > Magnoliopsida > Fagales > Betulaceae > Alnus > Alnus rubra. The sequence goes on from JAJPGS010001738.1 coordinate 55,428, forward strand.
AAATTAGGGCCACATCTGGACGGTGTTGCCCTAGGGTCCGGACGGTTACACTTCTACTGCATGTAATTTTCATAATAAGGGCTAGCGTTCGGACGGTGTTGCCCTGTCGTTCAGACGGTTGCAATTTTTCTCCACGTCTTGTCTTATCAAGGATAGCATTCGAATGGTGTTGCCCTGTCGTCCAGATGGATGCAGCTGTCTTCCTATATCTGTGTCTGAAGGAAATTCAATTTCTTGTCGAACACTAATGAGTGTCCGGACGCGTTGCTGCGACATTCGAACTGAAGCTTGGGATTCAACTTCTTTGTCTTGGAATCTGCACAAAATCTTCTTTGAACTTTTTGAAGCACATTTCTGAAACAAAGACTCTGAAATAAATAGCATCCCTAATAAAATGGCAACATTACATGAAAGTGATTTTGTCAAACAGAATGCAACCAATCACAAACTAACTTTGTGTCTCATCGTCATCGTCATCTTTTGTCTTTTTCTGCATTTTATCTCCATTCCAGGTATTTTGCTCTATCTTTTATATTCTTTTCAGTTTTGTTTTTAATTGTTAGAATATTAGGATTATCTTTGGAATATTTTTGAGATAAAATGTTGTTTGAGGTTGTCTGTTGTTGAGATTGGGTTTATTGATCTGTTTAAACTATGTTTGGGATAATTATTGCATTGTGTGTATTTTTGGGAATTCCAGTTTACTGCTGTTAGAATGCCAAAATTTTTTTGGGAATAATAAAATTTCATTGGTATTATCTTTGGTAAATATTTGGGTAATTATTTTTTGCGAAACTATGTCTTCTAGCAGTTCTCAGTGCAGAGTCTGTCAAAAGACAGAAAAAGGCATAGCTGCTACTGGGGCCAGAATAGAGAATAGACAAGCAATCCCTAAAAGGAATGTAGTCCGAGCAGACGTCATGGTGGCTCCTTTAGACATTATTGTTGATATTATCCAGACATTCACTTGGGATATCTCTACAACTGTGCATGCATAGTACTTCCCAGGCTGGTGAGAGAATTTTATGGGAACCCGAAGGTGGTAGAGGATGATGACAGTGGCATTATTCTTCAGTCTACTGTTCAGTGGCACATTATTCAGGTTGATCCACAAGTTATCAACACGATTATTGGTGTACCTGTGCTTTCCATATCAGCAAATCCCTTTGATGAGTGCCAAATATGGTGTATTTGGACCCCTTGATTTGCATTAGTTAGACCTTTAGCCTTGTTATTTTCTAATGTTTTTGGCTAGTTTTTGTGTTTTTTGTTTCTGTAGGACAATAAGAGAGGAATGACAAATTTCATAAGGAAATAACTGGAAATTCGGAGACCCTGACAAAGTCGATCGATCGAACTTAAAATTCGATCGATCGAATATTTGCCCGAAGTCGATCGATCGAAATAAAAGTCGATCGATCGAAATTTCCCAGAAACTGCTTTTGCAGAGCGCGCCAGAACGCCCAATCAGAAGCCAAAAAGCAGTCCTCCCTCTGATTTCCGCTGCAGAACACGCTAGTTTCGTGTTTGGGGTTGTCTCTAGCTGCAGAGGAGGGTAGAAGAGTCATTTCTTGCCATGGCTTTCTTCTATAAAAGCCATAGCCATCCCCTAGTAGAAAAAGTGGTTGAGAGAGTAGGAGAGGAGAGAATAGACCAGAAATTCTGTTATTAGGTTTAATTTCGTGCTTCTTATAGTGTAATTCAGTAGTTCATTTTCATATACTCTCTCTTTGTAAAGCTTTTCTTTCATTCCCATGGTTGTTCATCCTTTTCTTGTGGTGTTCTTAGTCATGGAAGGCTAGTAACCTCAACTAGGGTTGAGGATGAAACCTTTCCATTGATAACACTCACAATCTTGCTGTACTACTTGCACATTTAATGATATATCATGTTAGTTGTTCAAGTTCCATTCATTTAAAGCTTTATCTTTTGGAATGAATGTGGTTAGTGGTGGATAGAGGACATTTTATGTGTTTCAACCGACTAATACATTGTTTTATCGGTTTGAATGATGATATCTATTGTGATTGAATGATACATTGGATGTTTTGATTTCAATTCGGTACTCTTTGTGATTTGTCAATGTGTTGGATTCATTTAATGGTTCTTGGGTTTATGGTTAAGAAACTTGAATAACACCCTAAGCTTAATGTTCTTTGGGTGTTCAAGTGGAAACCAAGAGTGTGAGTTGTAGGATTTGGTTTGGTGGATTCCTTGACCTTAGTTCCTTTTAATTTACATATTTCATTGTATCTCTTTCCATTAGTCTTTTGTCATTCAATCATTTCTCAAACCTTTGGAACTAGGTTAAAATGAGATTGATTAAGCAAGACACCAATATTTGACCATTTCCCTGTGGGATCGACCTCGCACTTGCATAACACTATATTGCAAAACGATTTGTGCACTTGCGAGTACTATTTAAAACACAACAAGTTTTTGGCACCGTTGCCGGGGAGATCGGATCAAAAAATTGGTTTTTGTTGGATTGATTTTGTTTTTCTACTAGTTAGATAGATTTTTGTTTCATTTTTACTGTTGTTTAGCTTCTGTTCTGCATTCTAAGTCTTTTTTTCTTTTTTTTTTCCCGGATCTGTTCTGCAGCTTCTGCAACTTACTGGGTGCCCTGAAGAGTCGATCGATCGAAATTAAATTCGATCGATCGACAATATATTCGATCGATCGACTTTCGATCGATCGAAATATACTTCGATCGAACGATTTTCTGCACAGCAGCAGCTCGGAACTAGGTGAGTATCACTGTTCCAGTACTTTTTTTGTCCATTTTGTTCATTTTTTGTTCATAATTTGTTTCTGTTTTGCTGTTTGTTTAAATTTTCTTTAGGTTCATTATAACTTAGTTCAAATTCTGTTTAGTTTGTGTTTTATATTATCCTAGATTTGCGTTATTTTGTTCTAACATAAAAAAAAAAAAAGATTTTCTGTTCTATTTTTGTTTCTGTTCCTGGCCCTGCAAATTTCGAACATTCGATCGATCGAATAAAAAGTTAGATCGATCGACCATTACATTCGATCGATCGACCTCAACTCAGAAATTCTTTTTGGTCCCAACTTGTAAGTATTCTTATCTTTACTGTTACTGCTATCTTAGTGTAAATTGTATGCATTTGTGTTAGTCTTTACAGTTTATCTTGGTTGTGTTATTTTTCTTTGATAAAAAAAAAAAAAAAAAAAAAAGAAGAGGAAAATATTTTGCTAGTAAGGATACTTAGCAATCTAAAGGCAATGTCAAGGTAAATTCTGGCAAGGATTGGTCTTGGGATTTAAGTGTGTCCATAGTGACCCCCCTCACCTACCTGGGAATTAACCTAGATTGTACTTTGGAGAACTTTGTTCCCTATTAGCAAATTGTTTTCTTCATTTGTGTTTGATTATTTTCCTTTTGATTAAACATTTGTGTATGTTTGGTGTATGCTTGGTAGAAGATCATTGAACTTAGACTTGACATCTGTAGATCCCGAAATTGAAAGAACTCTTAGGAGAAATCTTAGAAATTCCGTTGAGATGGGAGATAACATGCATGCAAATGAAAATGAGAGGAATCGGGGAGAAAACGTGGATCATACTAGGACACTTAGGGATTTGTTTGCACCCGTGGCAACAAATTCTCCTTCATGTATCGTATTACCCCCAACCAATGCCACTCATTTTGACCTCAAGCCTCATGTTATCCAACTCCTACCCGCATTCCATGGCTTAGACCTCGAAAATCCTTATAGCCATGTGAAGAAATTCAAGGACATCTATGCCACCTTCAAATTTCAAAATTTTTCTGAAGAGTCTGTGCATCTTAGGCTATTTCCTTTCTCACTCCATGATAGGGCCAAAGCATAGTTGGATTCAAACATGCCTGGTTCCATCACTTCTTGGGAGAACTTGCTCAACAAGTTCTACAATAAATTCTTCCCCATGTCCAAAGTCAATGAGTGTAGGAAGGAGATAAGCTCATTTACTCAAGAAGAAGATGAGAAATTTTCTGAGAGTTGGGAGAGATTTCAAGATATGCTGATCAAGTGCCCTCCACATGGATACGAGAAATGGAGACTGGTGCAATTTTTCTATCAAGGATTAACTCAATCCAATCGTAGCATGATCGAGTCGATGAACGGAGGCGCATTTCTGAGTTTGACGGGAGAGGAAGCATATAGGACCTTAGATCAGTTATCCGACAATTCCCAACAGTGGGATTTTTCTAGCAGTCGAGATAGAGCTGCTCGCATTCAGAAAAAGGGAGGCATCTATGAGGTTAAGGAGGATATAGAATTAAAAATGAAGATAGATGCCCTTACCAAAAAGGTCGAAGCCCTAGTTGTTAGCAAATCCATGAATGCTGCCAACCCATTCCATGTTGACTGCTGTTCCGTTTGTGCTAGTCCCTTGCACTTAGCACAGACTTGCCCATCATTGCCAACTTTTGTCGAATCACCAATGGAGCAAGTGAACGCTTTCAACGATTATCGAAAGCAAGCCAGTGGACCTTTCTCCGAATCGTACAATCCTGGGTGGCGGAACCACCCTAACTTTTCTTGGAAGCAGAACCAGCCTTTGACTCAAGGGGGAGCTCCTCACCAATCTCATACTCAATACCCCCTGGTTTTCATCAGCCGGTTCACCATCAAAGCCGTCCAGCCCAGCCAGCACCATCATACCAGTCCCCCACTCAAGCCCCTGCCTCTTCTTCACAATCATCGTTGGAAGACACTCTTAAGGCCTTCATCCAGATTACCGGCCAATCCATCAGTGACGTGAAGAATGCTACCATGGTGAACACTCAAGCTATTGCCAAGATGGAGACCCAGATCGGGCAAATTGCTAGTCACCTGGGGGAGAGAGAAGGGAAAGCTCCCTAGTCAGCCTGTGCCGAATCCAAAGTTGCAGTTTCATGAGGGAGGATCATCAAATGCAGTGCATGGGCAGGAGCATGTGCAAGCCGTTGTCACCCTTAGATCAGGAAAACAAGTGGACAACCAAGTGGTTCAACCAGAAGAGAACCCTGCTGCACAAGGAGAACAAGGAAGCAGGAGCGTCGAGAAGAAAGATGCCGAACCATCTACATTAGCTCCGACCGTAGAGACTCCTCCTCCTAGGCCGTTTATACCTAGGGCGCCTTACCCTGATAGACTTCTCGCGCCCAAGAAAGGAGGAACATTCGAGGACATGGTATTCAAACAAGTGCAGATCAACATTCCATTCTTGGATGCCATCCAGCAAGTGCCGTCTTACGCCAAGTTCTTGAAGGACTTAATCACCGTCAAGCGGAATAACAATGTCCCGAGAAAAGTTTGTTTGACCGAGCAAGTCAGCTCAATCCTCCAATATAGGCTGCCCATCAAGTACAAGGACCCTGGATGTCCTACCATCTCTTGCACGATAGGAGTCAGCCACATTGAGAAGGCCCTGCTTGACCTTGGAGCCAGCGTCAATCTCCTACCCTATTCAGTTTACCTGCAATTAGGTTTAGGAGAATTGAAGCCCACCTCCATGACATTGCAATTGGCTGATCGGTCAGTTAAGATACCACGGGGAATAGTGGAGGATGTTTTGATTAAGGTGGATAAATTTTACTTCCCCGTGGACTTCATACTGCTTGACACCGAGCTGGTACAGAACGTTGGAGTTCAGATACCGGTAATCCTAGGGCGACCATTCTTAGCTACGGCTAACGCCCTGATCAACTGTAGGACGGGGGTAATGAAGATCTCATTCGGCAACATGACGGTAGAGCTGAACATTTTCACCATCAGCAAACAGCCGAGGGAGTGCGATGAGGTCAACAATGTCTGCTTGATAGAGGAAATCCTGGAGGAAAGCATTGAAGAATCAAGCATACAAGACCCCCTGGAAGCATGCCTTGCTCAATTTGGAGAGGATCTGGACTTGGATGTCCTACTTGAGCAAGCAAATGCTGTTTTGGAGTTTGCTCCTCTGGAGAGCAAGAAGGAAGAGGAGGCAGCAGTACCTGAGCCTCCAAAGAAGGAACTTAAGCTTCTACCGGACAATCTCAAGTATAAGTTCCTCGGTCCAGCAGAGACTTTGCCTGTAATCATAGCTTCAGATCTTCAAACCGCTCAGGAGGAGAGGTTGTTAGATGTCTTGAGGGAGCATAAGGAAGCTATAGGCTGGACCATTGAAGACATTAAGGGAATCAGCCCCTCGGTGGTGATGCATAGGATACACTTGGAGGAAGACACCAAACCATCGAGGGAGCCACAGAGAAGGCTCAACCCAACCATGCAAGAAGTCGTCAGAGGAGAAGTCATCAAGTTGTTAGATGCTGGCATCATCTACCCCATCTCTGACAGCAAATGGGTGAGCCCCATTCATGTCGTGCCCAAGCGAGCTGGAGTTACAGTCGTGCAGAACAAGGAAGGCGAGTTGGTTCCAACTCGAGTACAGTCTGGATGGAGAGTCTGCATTGACTACCGCAAGCTGAACACCGCCACCAGGAAAGATCACTTTCCTCTTCCATTCATTGACCAAATGGTGGAGCGGTTGGTCGGGCACGAGTATTATTGCTTTTTGGATGGTTATTCTGGATATAACCAGGTCCCTGTGGACCCTGATGACCAAGAGAAGACGACCTTCACTTGTCCGTTCGGAATGTTCGCCTACCGACGCATGCCCTTTGGCTTATGCAATGCACCCGCTACTTTTCAGCGATGCATGATCAGCATCTTTTCTGATATGGTAGAGCGTTTCCTGGAGGTGTTTATGGACGACTTTTTGGTTTTCGGGTCATCTTTTGAAGAGTGTTTGCACCACCTCACGTTGGTTTTAGAGAGGTGTAAAGAAAAGAACCTGGTACTCAATTGGGAGAAGTGCCATTTTATGGTACAACAAGGAATCGTGCTCGGGCACGTCATCTCTCGTCGGGGGATAGAGGTAGACAAGGCGAAGGTAGATCTGATATCCAACCTTCCGCCCCCACGGACGGTGAAAGAGGTTCGCTCTTTTCTGGGCCATGCAGGATTCTATCGGCAATTCCTCAAGGATTTCAGCAAGATCGCCCGGCCCTTGTGCAAACTGTTGGTGAAGGAGGCCCCTTTCATTTTTGATGAAGATTGTAAGAAGGCATTTGGGGCCTTGAAGGCAATTCTGACGTCCACACCCATCATTCGGCCCCCAAGCTGGGGTACACCTTTCGAGATCATGTGTGACGCGTCAGATTACGCCGTTGGAGCTGTGTTGGGGCAGCGCATTGACAAACTTCCCCACGTCATTTATTATGCAAGTCGAACTCTGAACGACGCCCAGCTGAATTATTCGACCACGGAGAAGGAGCTGCTGGCAGTCGTGTTTGCTTTGGATAAGTTTCGATCCTACCTACTAGGATCGAAAGTCATCATCTACTCGGATCACGCGGCATTGAAGTATCTTTTTTCCAAAAAGGATGCTAAATCTCGTCTCATCCGGTGGATTTTGCTCTTACAAGAGTTCGACATTGAGATTCGGGACAAGAAGGGTTCCGAAAACGTGGTGGCTGATCATCTCTCTAGGATTACCGTGGACTTCACGGAAGAAGCCGCCCCCATTTCTGAGACCTTCCCCGATGAGCAGTTGATGCATATTGCTCATGCTCACTCACCATGGTTTGCTGACATAGTGAACTATCTTGTCACCGGTCAAATGCCTTTGCATTGGGGACGGCAAGATAAGTCCAAATTTATGTCCATGGTGAAGAATTTTTTCTGGGACGATCCTTACTTATTCAAGTATTGTCCCGATCAGATCATTAGGAGATGCATTCCCGAGCCTGACCAATAGTGTCATCTCTTTCTGTCATGATCATGCCTGTGGAGGCCACTTCAGTGCGAAGAAGACCGCTGCAAAGATTTTGCAGTGCGGATTTTACTGGCCTACCATCTTTCAAGATGCTCACACTTATTGTGTTGCATGCGAGCGCTGTCAGAAGCTAGGGAGTATTTCACGTCGAAATATGATGCCCCTCAACCCGATTCTTATTGTTGAGATTTTCGATGTATGGGGCATTGATTTCATGGGACCTTTCCCAAACTCCTTCGGCTATCTGTACATATTGGTTGCTGTGGACTACGTGTCCAAATGGGTAGAGGCAGTTGCTTGCAAGACCAACGACCACCGAGTTGTGGTCCAATTTTTAAAAGACACTATATTTGCTCGTTTTGGTACTCCTCGAGCAATTATTAGTGATGGTGGAAAGCACTTCTGCAACCGGGTCTTCGAACAGCTGATGAAGAAATATTGCATCACGCACAAGGTTGCCACTCCCTATCACCCTCAGACGAGTGGACAAGTGGAGGTTTCAAACAGAGAGATCAAGAGGATTTTGGAGAAGACGGTGAACCCGTCAAGAAAAGATTGGTCTCTTCGGTTGAACGATGCATTATGGGCATACCGGACAGCATTCAAGACACCGATTGGCATGTCACCTTACCATATCGTGTACGGGAAAGCATGCCATCTGCCTGTGGAGTTGGAGCACAGAGCCTACTGGGCCATTAAGCAGCTAAATTTCGATCTCACAAAAGCTGGCTCACAGAGGAAGCTCCAACTCAATGAATTGGAAGAGCTGAGGAACGATGCCTATGACTGTGCTAGGATGTACAAAGCACGGATGAAGAAGGCTCACGACCAGAACATATTGAGACGATCTTTTGAGCCCGGTCAGAAAGTCCTTCTTTACAATTCACGTCTGCATCTGTTCCCAGGAAAGCTCTGATCTCGATGGACAGGCCCTTTCATAGTTCTATCAATATTTTCCTATGGGGCCATTGAGATTGAAGATCCAAAAAATGGCAGCACGTTCAAGGTGAACGTGCAACGACTGAAGCCATTTTTGGAGTTACAGAGCTCGGAGGTTGAGACGACCCTTTTAGAGGACCCGAGTTACTCGGAGTGATTGTCGTCAGGATGGAAAGTCTGGCTGAAGACTGAAAACTTAGCGCTTGTGGGAGGCAACCATCATCATTTTTTTCCTATCATTTGATTTTCTTTCTTTAGTTGTGATTTTCAGGACAGTGTCTACCATTCAAGTTTGGGGGAGCGCTTCTCTTACAGTGTGCCCAACTTGCATCACCCTTCGGTATTGTATCTCTAGCCACATTGGGGACAATGTGTTATTCTAGTTTGGGGGTGGGGTAGACATTTCTGTCTGTTTTCATTTAATTCTTGTTTTGTTGCCTTGTTAATACTCATTCAAAAAAAAAAATTGCTTTATTGTTAGTTGAGCATGGTTACATCTTACTATGGTTTGCATCTCATTGGTTTGTTTAAAATGATGAATTTTGCATATCATTAAATCTGAGATCTTTTGACTCATCTTTGGATTAGAGAGACTTGACATGTTTAAACTGTTCATCACAAGCACATTAGCATTTGTTTCTGTGGGGTGTGAGATTTGAATTAAAATCTATGTGTCTTGAGATTTGTAGGATGACTTGTTGATGAAACCTTGGCTTATTGATATATATATATTATATAATATATATATAATATAAAAAAGAAGAAGAAGAAGAATAATATCACCAATTTGACTTTTCATTGAGTAACCGGGCCCCTTGCCTCATTAAGCATTTGGTGTTCGCGTAAAAAGATGAGAATTTCAGTTTGGATGATTGTTTGGCTAGTTTGACTTCGTAGCCTTTTTGACTTGAGTAAGTAAGCCCTTAGGGATGTTTTTACATCTAGTGCCCTAAGACCATCTGGTTTGGGAGTCACTGGCCCAACATTCGATAGGTCAATTAGAAAGCTTAAAGGAGTCACACATTGCACAGCCGACACAAAATAATAGTAAATAATAATGAATGTAAGATAAGCCTTGGTTATTTGACGGAAGTCCTGCGAATTTTTGGATATATATGCTTTGAGGAAAATCGAAACCCCATGACTCTATGCTATTCACACCTTACACTTTTGAACATGTGTTGTCTCAATTTTCCATCTATGAGTTGATCGATTTTTGATAATATGACAATGTGACATTCATTTTGTTAAACATGCTCATGATGTGTGAACCATGTGTTTGAATGATGATTTTCGCTCAATTGATAATACGGCATTTCAATGTTTGTGGGTACCATTTCTGGCAAACCCTCACGAGACTTCACTCGTCCACTAGGGAGTCCTAAGGGTTTAAAAGGCTTGTTGCATATGCTAAATGCAATCGTTTCTCCCACGAAAAAGGACTTATGTTTCATGCTTTGATTTTGTTTTTCATTTTGTTTTTGCTAAGGGACTAGCAAAATGTAAGTTTGGGGGTATTTGATGAGTGCCAAATATGGTGTATTTGGACCCCTTGATTTGCATTAGTTAGACCTTTAGCCTTGTTATTTTCTAATGTTTTGGCTAGTTTTTGTGTTTTCTGTTTCTGTAGGACAATAAGAGAGGAATGACAAATTTCATAAGGAAATAACTGGAAATTCGGAGACCCTGACAAAGTCGATCGATCGAACTTAAAATTCGATCGATCGAATATTTGCCCGAAGTCGATCGATCGAAATAAAAGTCGATCGATCGAAATTTCCCAGAAACTGCTTTTGCAGAGCGCGCCAGAACGCCCAATCAGAAGCCAAAAAGCAGTCCTCCCTCTGATTTCCGCTGCAGAACACGCTGGTTTCGTGTTTGGGGTTGTCTCTAGCTGCAGATGAGGGTAGAAGAGTCATTTCTTGCCATGGCTTTCTTCTATAAAAGCCATAGCCATCCCCTAGTAGAAAAAGTGGTTGAGAGAGTAGGAAAGGAGAGAATAGACCAGAAATTCTGTTATTAGGTTTAATTTCGTGCTTCTTATAGTGTAATTCAGTAGTTCATTTTCATAAACTCTCTCTTTGTAAAGCTTTTCTTTCATTCCCATGGTTGTTCATCCTTTTCTTGTGGTGTTCTTAGTCATGGAAGGCTAGTAACCTCAACTAGGGTTGAGGATGAAACATTTCCATTGATAACACTCACAATCTTGCTGTACTACTTGCACATTTAATGATATATCATGTTAGTTGTTCAAGTTCCATTCATTTAAAGCTTTATCTTTTGGAATGAATGTGGTTAGTGGTGGATAGAGGACATTTTATGTGTTTCAACCGACTAATACATTGTTTTATCGGTTTGAATGATGATATCTATTGTGATTGAATGATACATTGGATGTTTTGATTTCAATTCGGTACTCTTTGTGATTTGTCAATGTGTTGGATTCATTTAATGGTTCTTGGGTTTATGGTTAAGAAACTTGAATAACACCCTAAGCTTAATGTTCTTTGGGTGTTCAAGTGGAAACCAAGAGTGTGAGTTGTAGGATTTGGTTTGGTGGATTCCTTGACCTTAGTTCCTTTTAATTTACATATTTCATTATATCTCTTTCCATTAGTCTTTTGTCCTTCAATCATTTCTCAAACCTTTGGAACTAGGTTAAAATGAGATTGATTAAGCAAGACACCAATATTTGACCATTTCCCTGTGGGATCGACCTCGCACTTGTATAACACTATATTGCAAAACGATTCGTGCACTTGCGAGTACTATTTAAAACACAACACCCTTCAACGAGGTTTTAGAGCCTCCTACCTTGGAGTAGCTTAAGGATTTCTTTCATTCTCATCCACAGGGTGAGGAGCGAGCACATGCTCACATCAGATTCGGTGCCTTTTCTCCCCCGCAACACCTGCTCGCGAAGATTGTTCAGCACAATCTCTAGCCCACTGTTCATAGGAGTGAGCTTATATTGAAGAGGGCTCAGTTTTTATATGCCATAGTTATGCGGATGTCATTTTGCTTATGCAAGCACATCCTCAACTATAATGCTGGAGATGAGAGATGATCACTCTATAGGGCTTCCTTTTGCATGCTTGGTCACGAAGATCATTCTTCAGTTTGAGATAAACGTCTTTGCAGAGCCCAAGATGAGAGTACAGGACCTCCTTTGACAATTAGACTCTCATGAAATCAAAAGCCTAGCTGAGGCATGAAGGTCAAGATGAAGCTTGTCAGCCTCCTGTTATTCAGTTTGAGCTGCCTACCGGAGCGTCCTCTTCTTAGACTACTCCTCCGCCTCCATAGTATGATGCAGGATATGCTCAGATTCTGGCTGCATTGGACTCTATTCAAGGGGATGTCGATTCTATTCAGCGTGAGGTCCACTCTATCAATCTCAGAGTGGAGTAGTGCCAGCTTGACATCTAGGAGTGTCTCAAGCACCATCATCTGTCCATTGATGACGAGGATTGATTATTATTCTGTTGGGTGTTTTGTTGATTTATTTTGAGGCAATTTTTACTGTTATTCTTGTTTTGGATATTTTAAAACTTTTATAACTTTGAATTTTATTTACTCTGTTTACCCTTGTCTTTTTGAGACATTAAGGGGGAGTAATTTTTAGCTGGTTTTTCTACTCTGTTTACCCTTTGTCCATTTGAGACAAAAATGGGGAGTATTTTTATTTTTGGACGGGGAATGTATTTTTAAACCGGTCAAGTGATTTTTGTCCCAGAAAGGCCAAATGGAAAGTTTGTTAGTTTGTGTTGTCTGCATTTTGTTTGACAAAATCACTATTATGCAATGTTTCCATTTTATCAGGGATGCTGCTTATTTCAGAGTCTTCATTTCAGAAAAGTGTTTCAGATATTCAAGGAAGATTCTGTGCAGATTTCAACTCAGAGAAGTCGAATCCCAAGTTTCAGTCCGGATGGCCCAGTCATTCATTCGAACGCCCATCAGAGTCAAGAAGCTTCGAACAGTTCAAGGTTGCATCCATCCGGAGGTCATGGCAACACATCCGGACGCTCTTTAGAGTTCGATAAGAATTAGGTTTTCCTTTGCACACATGTATATGGGAAGACAGCCGCATCCGTCCGGACGACAGGGCCACATCTTTCGAACATAATCCTTAATAAGGCAACTGTCCGGACGTTGAGAAGAATTGCAACCTTTCGGACGTCAAGGCAACACCATTCAGACCCAGTCTTTATTATGGTAATTACATGTAGCAAAACTGCAACCGTCCGGACGCAGCCCTAATATGGTGAAAAATTAAATGACTTATAATATAAACAAGTGTGTGCAAAAATGTGTGCAACAAAATATCAACAAACGGAATTAAAGGAGACAGATATTTTGTTAACGAAATGGAAACTCAGTTAAGAGAAAAACCACTCCAGGGTAGCCAAACCAAGGATATCCACTATTCAAAAGACTAGTTACAAAGTAGTAGCACTCACATACCCCTGATGTAGTGGTCGTACCTTGAACTCTATCGTGTAACCCAACACATTCTCCCAACCAGGTCTCCTACCTGAAGGGGTCTTCAATGGAATCCTTTACCCTAGGACTAATCCCTAAGATAGACTTCAATTCAGTGCAGCAACAGCACACAATGGCAACGGCTTGAGAGAGACTAACTCAGAACAATACTTCTAAAATATAACTCTCTAAGCACTAAGGAATTCAATACCGAATTCTTGCAGTTCTCAAGCATAGGGACCTCTATTTATAGGCTGCAGGTTCAAATGAGTGCCTGGCTTGATAAACCTAGGCGCCGTCCGGACGGTGGACATAAGGCATCCGAATGGACAGCTGTGCGATCGGATTTCCAAAATTTCGCTGAAATTCTTTCTTGATTTGAGCCGTGTCCGAACAGTGTTGCCTTGTCATCCGGACGCTCGCACTTCGGCTGCATGCAATTTTCATATCAAGGCTTCGCGCATCCAGACCAAGATAATGGTCGTCCGGACGGTTGATCAGATGCACGGAATTTCCATATAAGTAGCTCGCACGTCCGAACCATGAAGGCTGTCGTCCGGACGTTTGAATTTTGAAGCGTAACTTTGCCTTCTGGATGAGCGCATCCGGACAGGAATCCACATCGTCCGGACGGTTGCAACAATCTTCCCATATGTGTTTTGTAAGGAAATCCCATAGCTGGTCGAACACTGAGTGTCATCCGGGCGTGCTGCTGAAATGTCCGGAAGGATGCAGGCTGGAGCAGTTCGAAGCTTCTCGGCATAGAGGAAGGTCTAGACGAAAAGTTCTCGTCGTCCGGACAGATGATGATTTGGATAGTTGGGCGTCCGGAAGGTATCATGTCGTCCAGATGACAGCAAGGGATCCATTTTCTTGACTTAGAATCTGTGCAGAATCTTCTAAAAGAATTTGAATAGCTAATCCCTATTTAAATGCATCATTACATAGAAGTGATTTTGTCAAACAGAATGTATTCAATTACAAACTAACAAACTCCTCCTTTGGCCATTTTGGGACAAAAATCACTTGACCGGTTAAAAATACAATTCCGGTCCAAATAAAAAATTACTCCCCCTTTTTGTCATAAAAGGACAAAGGGTAAAACAAAGTAATGAGAAAACCATACAACAATTACTCCCCCTAAATGTCTTAGAATGACCATGGTAAACAGAGTAATAATATCCAGGAGTTTTAAACAAGTTCAACAAAATATCCAAAAACAGAATTCATAAAAACTCAAAATACAACAAGACAAAAAAAAAATCAGGATGCATCTGCCATCGGTGCATCGTCCTCATCATCACTGCTAGATGGATGATGAAGCCTGAGACAGTGATAAACTAACTGATGACCTGGGAATCAACAGTGATTGTACGCCCATCCACAGTGGACTGAAGGACCATCCCGCGGTCATCATCCTGAACAACCTCAAGATTGGCTTAAAATAATCTGACGAGCCTGGTGAGCACCACACAGGCACAGTTGTGAAGATATCCCCACTAGTAGGGCTGGATGATATCATGAATGCTGTCTAGAGGAGCTACCATATAATATCTGCACGAACCACGTTCTGTTAGGCAATGATAGATCTGTTCATAATTTTGGCTCTTAGGGCTGCCAACTCTCTGTCTGTCCTCTGTCGGACTCTGCATTGTTGACTGCTAGCAGACATATTTCTGCAAAACGTTAACAAGATTTGCCAAAAATAATCCAAAAAGATCAGATTCTTGTTAGTTCCAAAAGAAAATCCGACATTATAACGGCAGTAAATTGGACTTTTCCAAAAATTACACCCAGCAAAAACACAATACAGTCCAAAATACTATAGAAGCAAAAGATCCCAACACAGCAGATATCACAAATATGCAATTTTTTATTCTCAAAAACATTCCCAAAGTAATCAATATTCTAACAGTTATCAAAATACTGAAAAGAATAAAGTTAAATTGAAAAAGTACCTGGAATGAAGAGAGTAATGGACAAAAAGAACTGATATTTTGCACTATCCCACGAGAAAATCACCCAAAAAGACAAACTTTGAAGAGAAATGAGTGGGGTATGAGGCGACTAGGGTTTTTAAAACCTGTGGGGTCCCCGTCCGGACGGCTCATTAACCCATCCGGACACGCGTTGCCACATAAACATGTGACATGCCGCACACGTCTGGACGTGTAACCTTACAGTCCTGCCGTCTGAGCCACACCCGTCCAGACGCAAGGAGAGACAGTCCGTACGCTTCACACTGAAAAGACAAAAACTGAGGAAAAATTTGAAGAAAATATTTTTCCTAAAGTCAGCTTCAGAAAGCATGTATAATCAACTGATAAGGCAATCAAAAAGCAATTCAAAACTATGCACAGATAAATAAAAGAGAGTTCAGGGTTCAATTAGCACAGAATCTTCCTGTAGTCAGAAAATTTGAATACATTACTCAACTCATGCAATGCGTGTGTGTGTGTGTGTGTGTGAAGACTTTTCCCAAAAGGTATGAATTTAACTGATATGACAAAAAGCAACCAGATTTTCTAGACAAGAGACAAAATCAATGAAAGATCAGTCAAAAGTCAAACCTTATTAATTACTAGGGCATAGCCACCCTCATCTGATATACTCCCCCTAAGATGCAGCACCTAATTGTTTTACTTGTACCATGAAGGACAAGGTAAAATTTTACTTGCACCATGAAGGACAAGGAATATTGCTAATTCAGCACATATCAGTGAATATAAGCACATAGCACATAATGCATAAGAGTAACTGCTTGATTCTTTTGGTGCTGCAATCTAGAGAGAATGCTAGAATTTTTAGGTTCTAGGTTTAACTAGCATTTTGGTCAATTTGACCATCTTATCAAGAACCTCTTCTCTTATTTAGAATTTCCAAAAGCAAAAAGTCAGAGAAAAAAAGATGTACCTTTAGAGTCTTGAATAGTGTACATTTTCATCGCATGAGGAAAGAAGCTATCCAATTTTTTTTACATATACAGGAAAAGACTTGGTAGAAATATAGTCATAAATTCTCAATCATATCTGAGCAAAGTTAATTAATGCATAAAGAATTGAGATATCAAGCAAAAACACAAGCACTATCTGACATGCCAAGAAAATAAAATAAAATTTCCTGCATTTTTCCCCCAATATTTTTTATTTTTTATTTTATTTTATTTTTTTATTTTTTATGGAAGTAACTTCATACAACAAGCATGCAAGGCACGATCAAACCTGTGTAAGCTCAATGTTACCAATACAGAAAAACAGTCGCCCGACCTGCTTTTTCTGTCTTCCCAGATAGTACCTGCAATATTCTCTCAAGAGAAATAGGGGGCAAATAACATAGGTTCCAAGATTGCACAGCAAGTATAAGATAACGACACATAAAAATTCATGCAATCAAACCTGATGCCTTAGAATTAGGAACCAAATCCTAGGCATGAATACCTTCTCCTACTAGGTCCGTCCATTCTCCCTCATGGGGTGAATGTCTTCCTTCTTCTTGACCCAAGCCTGCTTTCCTATGGGTGGTTGTTCGCAGGACTTTATCTGTTGACCCATCCACTCCATCATGCTTTGCATCCAAATAGGTGGCTTCCTGTAGTATTGATCATCTTCCACTTTCTGCGGCCTTTTAAAGTGCTTGGATTTGATCTTGGATTTGCCACTATGATTGGCAGGTACAAATCACTGCTTGCGACCTTCCCTCAGCTTTTCGAACTCTACATAGAGGGTTTTATAAGCCTCCTTAAGTTCTTCCCAATCATCACTGTGCTCTGAGTAAGAATCTTCTTCTTCTACATGCGGAGCCACAAATGCTAGAAATTTCTCTTGCTCAAGAGCCTTTTCTTCTTCAGACTCATCACTGAGAGTTGCGTTATATGCCTTCCCCTTTTGCTTGAGATTCCCACAATCAGCCCGGATATGCCCAAACCCTGAGCATTCAAAACATCTTGGGCCTCTAGGATCTTTCGTCTTGGCTTCCTCAGGTTCAGCTTCTTTGGGGACCTTCATTTTTTCAAAAAACTTCTTCTTGAACCGCTCATTTCTCATTAATCTTCCAAAAATTTTGGCCAACATGGCCATAGTTTTTTCTTCATCCTCAGAGTCGTCTCCAGATGAGACTTCGTCCTTCTTGGAAGCTTTCAGAGCATTGGTTTTCAGCTTCATAAATGGGGGTAAGGACAGCTCATATGTTTGAAGAGATCTCACCAACTCTTCAATCTTCATTTCTTCCAAATCTTTGCTTTCTTCAATTGTAGTAACCTTGATTCTGAAATGCTCAAGTAAAGATTTTAGAATTTTACGAATGAGTTTTACATCCGAGACGGTTTTCCCAAGACTCACCATTGAGTTTCTTAGGTCGCTCATTTTGGAGTAAAACTCTCCGAATGTCTCATCCTCCAACATCTTAATTTCTTCAAATTTAGAAATCAACATTTAAAGTTTGGTAGATTTGACAAGTTTGGTGCCTTCATATGTTGTTTCCAAAATTTGCCACGCTTCTTTAGCCGATTCACTATTTGAGATTCTTGTGAATTCAAATGGTGAAAGTGCTTGACACAGAGCATGGAGGGCTTTATCATTGGAAAGTCACGCGTTTTTCTCAGTGACTAGTTCGAGAGTTGCATCCGCTGGCTTAGACCAACCAGTTTCAACAATACTCCAACAGTCAATAGATTTTAAAAAGAACTGCATACGAGCTTTCCAATAGCCATAGTTCGTACCACCAAAGGCAGGAACAATATTAAGACTTTGAGACATTTTATCAAATAAAAGTCAAACAGGAAAGATTAACACTCAAGAATTGAATCTAAACAGAGTGTACCAAGCTCTGATACCAATTGAAAAATTAAATGACTTCTAATATTAACAGGTGTGTGCAAAGATGTGTGCAACAAAATATCAACAAACAGAATTAAATGAGACATATATTTTGTTAACGAAGTGGAAACTCAATTAAGAGAAAAACCACTACGGGGCAGCCAAACCTAGAATATCTATTATTCAGAAGACAAGACTAGTTACAAAGTAGCAGCACTCACATACCCCTGATGCAGTGGTCGTTCCTTGAACTCTAACGTGTAACCCAACACGAACGCCTCCCGTCTCCTACTGGAAGGGGTCTTCAATGGAATCCTTTACCCTAGGGCCAATCCCTAAGATAGACTTCAATTCAACGCAGCAACAGCACACAACGACAACGGCTTGAGAGAGACTAACTCAGCACAATACTTCTAAAATATAACTCTCTAAGCACTAAAGAGTTCAATACCGAATTCTTGCAGTTCTCAAACCTAGGGACCTCTATTTATAGGCTGCAGGTTCAATTGTGCGTCTGGCTTGATAAACCTAGGTGTCGTCCAGACAGTGGACATAAGGCATCAAGGCAGACAACTATGCGATCGGCTTTCCAAAATTTGGCTGAAATTCTTTCCTGATTTGAGCCTCATTCGAACGGTGTTGCCCTGTCGTCTAGACAATATCACTTCGGCTACATGCAATTTCCATATAAAGGCTTCGCGCGACCGGACCAAGAGAATGGTCGTCCGGACAGTTGATCAGATGCGCGTTCTCAGTGCCCAAGGGCCTCTATTTATAGGCTGGGGGCTCAAATGAGCGTCAGGCAAAATATACCTAGGCACCGTCCGGACGGTGGACATGGGCCGTCCGGACAGATAACTGTGCGAACAGATTTTCTGAAATTTCCGCGGAGAAATCTTTCCTGTTTAAGGACATCGTCCGGACGGTCGCACGTCTGCTACAAGTAATTCCCTTATAAGGCTCTCGAGCGTCCGGACCATGGGGGATGATCGTCCGGAAGGCTATTCTTCAGTACCAATTTCCATATCAGTAATTCGCGCATCCGGACCATGATAGGCAGTCGTCCGGACGGTTGAAGTCGAATCGACAATTTCCTTCTTTGATGCACGCGCGTCCTGACCACAGGTGTCAGACGTTCGGACGGTCATATTTGAATTGCGATTCTTGCCTTACGGAGACGCGCTTCCGGATGGGATATCACATCGTCCGGACGGTTGATTGATCTTCCCTTTCTTGGAACTTGGAAAGAAATCAGAAACTGATCGAGTTGAGAGGCGTCCACACATGCTGCTGAAACGTCCGGACGGATGCAAGCTGGCACAGAAACTTCGCGATACAGTATGGGGTCCGGACGGAATGAACACTTCGTTCGGACGGATGATGCTGGTCTGTCTAGCGTCCGACGGGATGACACGTCGTCCGGACGACGGAATAGTGGACAGATGGGCGTCCGGACGGCTAACAGGGAACTTGAATTTCTTCTGACTTGCAGACTCTGAATAATGGAATCCCTGTTTACAACATCTTTACACTTAAGTGATTTTTTCCAAACACAGAATGAGGACAATGTATTGTGTTTGGAAATACATTCCCGGTCCAAAATAAAAATTACTCCCCTTTTTTGTCTCAAAGGGACAAAGGGTAAAACAGAGTAATAAAAACTAACTGTCATAAAAATTACTCCCCCTAACGGTCTCAGAAGGACCCGGGAAACAGAGTAATATATACCCAAAAAAGTTTTAACAAAGCAGAAATTGTCTCAAAATAACAAAAGACAACAATAAAAAAACTACAAACATAAAAGGGAATCAAACATCCTCAGGCATGGGTAAAATCCCATCTGCAACATCCTCATCATCACTGCTGCTAGGATGATGATACTTCAGGCACTCCTAAAGGTCCAGCTGGTTCTGCTCCACGCGCCTGTCGATGGAGTGCACAGCTAACTGCATGGAACTCATAGATTGCTGCATGGAGGACATAGACACCTGCAAGCTGCTCATCCCTCCCTGAAGTGCAGCAAGAGCCTCGATAATCTGAGCATAATTGACCTTTGGCTCAGATGGCGGCACAGTATGTGAAGATGAAGCCATATCTGGAAAGCCGACTGGCATAGCAGTAGGTGGGGGCACCTCATCATCGGAGTCATCTCTTCGCAGCTGCGCATTAGACTTCATCAATGTCTGCTTGCTGATGGGCTACTGGATTTTCATCTTCGGTTCACCATTGACATTGATGCCCGACTGAAGAATAATCTGAGTAAGGAGGCAGCCAAAAGGGAGACCAGCAGTGCTCTCATCACGGGCCTCTAATATAACCCCCAAAATGTGCTTGCACAGGCAGAAAGGCAAGCGGAGGTGGATTGCATAGACAAACTGGGGCCCGTTTTAGAATTAGATCACTGCGCCGGGCAACAGGCCAGATGTTCTGCTGAACGATCTTGGCCAACATGCGGTGGGTGGATGACAAGGCACCAATCCGGATGGCAGTAGAGCGCTCCACACCTTGGGGAACGGCACGGAAGAATTCCCTGAGATCATCCAGAGATGGAGGAAGCACCACCTTATTGTATGGGCTGGCCGAAATCTCGAGCACTGGGACTCGGATGATGTGGCTGATGACCTGAGGATCAACAGTGATGAGATGGCCTGCAACTGAGGACTGAAGCACCACTCAACGATCATCATTCTGAACCACCTCCATGTTGGCGTAGAACATCTTGACTAATCTGGTGTATACCTGACAAGCACAGCTGTGGAGATATTCCCAGTTGTACGTCTGGATGATGTCAAGAATGTTGTCCAGCGGTGGCACCATGATATCAGCCCGAAGGACGTTCCGCTCAGCAATGACGGAGCGGTCCATAATTTTGGCCTGAATTGCAGCCCTATCTTCCACAAGCCTCTGACGGACCCTGCGGGGTGGACTGCCGGCAGACATGATTCTGCAAAAGATCCAACAAGAATTTCCCAAAGAAAAGTATTCCAAAAAATATTCTTGTTAGGATAACAAAAATTTGACAGAATAACAGCAGTAAAACGGACTTGTAAAAAATAAATACACAATAATATCACAACTAAGTCCAAGAAATTTTAACATGGCAAATGTATGCATCTCATATTCCAAAAATAAATAACATTCTAACAGTTTAAAAACAACTGAAGAGATAAGGGCTGAAAACACAATACTTGGAATATGAGAAAAATGCAAAAAGCCAAAAACTCACAAAAAGAAGGAACTCACAACCAGCCAAAAGTGAGATTTTGTGGGGTAGAGTGAGAATGCGGCGAGCAGAGGTTTTCATAGCCTCTGTGGGGTCCCCGTCCGGACGGTGGATTGATGACGTCCGGACGCTCGCAACCTCGAAAAGGAGCAGACTGGCCGCGCCCGTCCGGACGATATAAAGAGACCGTTCGGACGATGATGACAGCGGGCGTCCAGACTCCGTCAGGTCCTGTCCGGACATGTTGGCTCCATCTCAGTCCGGACTCCAAGGGAGAGCCGTCCGGACCACCAGTTCGTCCGGACGTCAATGTAGACCGTCCGGACGCTCCACACTGAAACACCAGAAAAGCTGAGGAAAATTTACAAAGATCAAATTTCCTCAAGTCAGTGTTAGTACACGCATGTATAATCAACTGATAATACAATCAGAGAGCATCTCAGAAACTAAACAGAGATATAAATGAGAATTGAGATTTCATTTAGCACAAATAGTTTTCCTGAAAATAGAAAAATCAAAATAGCAACTCAACTCATGCAATGTGTGTGTGTATGTGAAGACTGAACCCACAAGGTTGTTTAAAAAAAATCATGACAAGAGTAACCAGATTTCCTAAAGAAGAGAGAGAATCCATGACAGATTAGCCAAAAGTCAAACCTTACTCTTACTAGGGCCTAGCCATCCTCATCTGATACACTCCTCTTGAGATACAGCACCGAATTGTTTTACTTGTACCATAAAGGACAGGATAAAATTTTTACTTGCTCATAGAGGGCAAGGTATATTGCAAATTCAGTACAGAAACAGTGAATAGACAATTTTTAAAGCACAAAATTCATAAGAATAACTGCTCAATTCTTTTGGTGCTGCAAGCTAGAGGAAATGCCAACATTTATAGATGCTAGGTTCAACTAGCCTGTGGTCAATTTGACCATCTTATCACAAACCTCTTCTCTTATTCAGAATTTCTAGAAGCAAATTGTCAGAGAAGGAATGATGTACCTTTAGGGAGTCTCGGATAGTGCACTTTTTCATCGCATGAGGAAAGGAGCTATCCTACTTTTGAACAACCAGGAAAACTAACTTGGCCAAAATAATCATATACTCTCAAATGTATCTAAGCAAAGTAAATTAATGCTCACAGAATTGAGATATCAGGTAAAGATACATACAATATCTAATAAGCCAAGAAGAAAAAGTCCTTCAAATTCACCCCAAAATACCCTTTTTTTTATTATTAAAAAAACAAAACATGCAATATGGAAATGACATCATATGCAAAGGTAAGATCACACCTGTAACTACTCAAAGATTCTAGTACAGAAAAACAGTCGCTCGACCTGCTTTTTCTGTCTTCCCCAATAGATACCTGGAAAGTTCTCTCAAGAGAAACAGGGGGCACACCAAGCTAGTTCCTAGATTGCATAACAAGCACATAAATATAACATAAAAAGTGCAAGCAATCAAAGCTGATGCCTTAGGATTAAGAACCAAATCCTAGGCATGAACACCGAACCTGCTAGGTGCGTCGGTTCCTCTTCCTGGGGTAACTGCCCTTCTCAGACCAAGTCTGCCTTCCAGTGGGTGGTTGCTGACAAGACTGCATCATCAACTCCATCATGTTTTGCATCCAGACAGGAGGCTCACTAGAGTATTGCTCTTGAGGCCTTCTCAAATGCTTGGGTTTGCTCTTGTAAGTGCCTCTGTAATTTGCTGGTACAAACCGCTGCTGAGGTCGCTGATGCTGAGGAGCATGAGACCAAGGGGCTTGATACTGATGTCTTGATACTTGTCCCCATGGTACTTGATAGGATGCCTGATGCCAAGGAGTCTGATGTTGAGCCGCAGGTCTAGCGCCATAATGAGCTTGTCTGGGCGCTTCTTTCTTGGCTTTGGCCTTTTGAGCTTTCAAGAGGGAGCACTGAGGCCGAACATGCCCACTGAGACCGCAGTGATGGCAAATAGGAGGTCTTCTGATGGAATGAGGCTGCTGAGTGCCTGGAACATCATCATTGACCTTTTCCTTTTGTTTATCTTCAATAGCGGGAGGAAGCTCTAGGATTGTAGGTTTCACAAATACAGTCTTTGAGGAAGAAAGAATATCAGAAGAGGAGGCTACATACAAGAGACCAGTCTTGTCAATAGGGCTCTTCTGGATGGATAGCATACGAGTCAACTTCTCATCAGTGACTCTCTCTAGCTAGAGCTGTGTCTCTAGTAGCTTTACCTCGAGCTCTTATACTTTGAGCAGCAATGAACTCTTCTCGGTCTGCAAACTGTTCAAATCATTCAGGTGCTGCTTTCGGCCTTCCCTCAGCTTCTCAAACTCTTTGTAGAGTGTTTTGTAGGCCTCCTTGAGCTCTACCTCATTGTCACTATGCTCCGAGTAATATGAGTCTTCTTCTTCAATATATGGGGCTACAAAGGTCAGGAATTTGTCAGACTCTGGAGCTTCTTCTTCTGACTCATCACTGAGCGTCACATTGTATGCCTTCCCCTTGCCCTTTTTGAGATTTCCACAATCTGCCCGGATATGCCCAAAGCCTGAGCATTCAAAACATCGGGGGCCTCTGGGATCTCTCTTCTCCTCTTTCTCTGGTTCAGCTTCTCTGAGAGGTTTCTTCATTTTGTCAGAAAACTTCTTCTTGAACCGATCATCTTTCATCAGTCTTCTGAAATTTTTGGCTAACATAGCCAGAGCTTTGTCTGCATCCTCAAAGTCATCTTCAGAGGAGGCTTCTAGCTTCTTCTTGGAAGCCTTTAGGGCAATGTTCTTCAATTTCTTGACCGGGGGCAGAGACAGCTCATATGTTTGAAGAGATCCAACTAGCTCTTCAATCTTCATCTCTTCAAGATCCTTGCTTTCTTCAATCGTTGTTACTTTGATCCTGAAACGCTCGGGCAAAGATCTGAGAATTTTTTGAATGAGTTTTACATTCGAGATAAGTTTCCCAAGACTCACCATGGAGTTCCTCAGGTCACTTATTTTGGAGTAAAACACTCCAAATGTCTCTTTCTCTAACATCTTAATTTCTTAAAATTTTGAAATCAACATTTGGAGTTTGGCAGATTTTACAAGTTTTGTGCCTTCATATGTTGTTTCCAAAATTTGCCATGCTGCTTTGGCTGATTCGCTATTTGAAATTTTAGTGAATTCAGATGGAGAAAGTGCTTGGCATAGAGCATGGAGGGCTTTATCATTTGAAAGACAGTGTTCTTTTGAGGGACTAGTTCAGGTGTTGCATCCTCTAATTTAGTCCAACCAGTTTCAACAATACCTCAACAGTCAATAGATTTCAAAAAGAAACGCATACGTGCCTTCCAATAGCCATAGTTCGTACCATCAAAGGCAGGAACAGAATTAAGAGTTTGAGATATATCAAAATATAGAAGTCAAATAAATAACACTCAAGAAATTAATCTACTCAGAGTGTACCAAGCTCTGATACCAATTGAAAAATTGAAATTGACTTCTAAAAATAAAGTGTGTGCATAGGTGTCAACAAAAATTAAAGCACAGCGGAAAGTAAATGACACAGATTTTTGTTGACGAAGTGGAAACTCAATTAAGAGAAAAACCACTCCGGGGCAGCCGAACCCAGGAATTCCACTATTTAGAAGACATAGCTAGATACAAGACAGTAACACTCACATGTACCGATGCAGTGGTCGTACCTTGATCTCTGACGTGTAACCCAACACGAACACTTCCCAACCAGGTTCACCTACCTGAAGGGGTCTTCAATGGAACTCCTTACCTTAGAGACGACCTCTAAGATAGACTTCGGTTTACAGCACATCACACTTGTAAAACGGCTTCAGAGGGATTGATGACTTCTCTGAGCTCTAATGGAATTCACACCGAATTCTTGCAGTTCTCAGTGCCCAGGGGCCTCTATTTATAGGCTGGGGGCTCAAATGAGCGTCAGGCAAAATATACCTGGGCACCGTCCGGACGGTGGACATGGGCTGTCCGGACGGACAACTGTGCGAACAAATTTTCTGAAATTTCCACAGAGAAATCTTTCCTATTTAAGGACATCGTCCGGACGGGATGGCACATCGTCCGGACGGTCGCACGTCCGCTGCAAGTAATTTCTTTATAAGGCTCTCGAGCGTCCGGACCATGGGGGATGAGCGTCTGAACGGCTATTCTTCAACATACAATTTCCATATCGGTAATGCGCGCGTCCTGACCATGATAGGTAGTCGTCTGGACAGTTGAAGTCGAATCGACAATTTCCTTCTTTGATGCACGGGCATTCGGACAACAGCTGTCAAACGTCCGGACGATTATATTTGAATTGCAATTCTTGCCTTACGGAGACGCGCGTCCGGACGGGATATCACATCGTCTGGACGGTTGATTGATCTTCCCATTCTTGGAACTTGGAAAGAAATCAAAAATTGATCGAGTACTGGGAGGCGTCCGGACATGCTGCTGAAACGTTCGGACGGATGCAAGCTGGCACAGAAACTTCTCGATATAGTATGGGGTCCTGACGAAATGAACACTTCATCCGGACGGATGATGCTGGTCTGTCTAGCGTCCGGACGGGATGACACATCCTCCAGATGGACGAAACAGTGGACAGATGGGCGTCTTAAGTGATTTTGTCCAAACACAGAATGAGGCCAAAATACTAACACTTTGGACAGTTGGGCGTCCGGACGGTATATCACGTCGTCCGAACGGCTGCAAGGGACCCGATTTCTGACTTGAAATCTGTGCAGAATCTTCTAGAAGATCTCTAAATAGCTGAATCCCTGTTTAAATGTATCATTACATAGAAATGATTTTGTCCAACAGAATGTAGCCAATTACAAACTAACATATTGAAACGCATGGAGCACGTTATGGAAAACCAATTGCACAGGAGACAGTCTGGATGCTATCAGCTACCGTTCGGACGCCGTTTAGAGAAATCTGTTTCAAAACTTGTTTTAGGTCTACTGAGCCTATAAATAGAATAGAGGTCTCTAGGCATGTATCATCTACTAGCTCTCAAGCTGTTGCTGGTGTGTTATTGCTATTTTGTGTGAAGTTTATCTTAGGGAGGAGCCCTAAGGTAAATGAATCCATTGAAGACCCCTTCAAGTAGGTGACTTGGTTGGGAAGTGTACACGTTGGGTTACGTATCAGAGTGCAAGATACGATCGCTGCATATGGGTATGTAAGTGTTACTGTCTTGTTACTAGCTTTGTCTTCTAAATAGTAGAATTTCTGGGTTTGGCTGTCCCAGAGTGATTTTTCTCTTAATTGAGTTTCCACTTCGTTAACCAAATATCTTTCTCATTTAAATTCCGCATTTGCGTTATTTTGTTATACGTTCACACACACACCAGAAGTATCTCAGCCAATTGGTTGTTAGTGGGTAGAAAGGAAAGAGATACTACTCAGGATTCCACAAGATCACGAATGAAGTGATGTCTGACGTTAATGTGCTTGGTACGAGAGTGCTGAATTGGATTCTTGGAAATATTGATGGCACTTGTGTTGTCACAGTGGATAACCATGGTATCCTGAGTGAATCCATAATCACACAATAGTTTCTTCATCCATAATAATTGAGTGCAACAGCTTCTAGCAACAATGTATTCAGCCTCAGCAGTTGATAGGGAAATAAAAGATTGTTTCCTACTCATCCAAGCCACAAGATTATTCCCCATATAGAAGCATCCTCCAAAGGTACTTTTTCTATCATCTGCATTGCCAACCCAATCTGCATCAGAGTAACCTGCAACCACAAGATTTGTTTCCCTAGAATACTAGATGCCATGAAGAAAAGTATCATTAACATACTTGATAATACGCTTGATTGCAGTGAGATGAGATTCTATAGGATTTGCTTGAAATCACATACTCCCAAAATTGAAAATCACTTGCTTGCCAGTAAGATCAGCACTGATCTTGACACTTGTGCTCATGGGAGTATGAGCATGACTCTTCCCATCTAGATCCCTTCAGAAGTTTGCTTGACTTGAAGCCCCAGAAAATAGTTCAACTCACCAATCATGCTCATCTCAAACTCTTGCTTCATCTCCACAGAAAAATCATGGGCTTGGATGATGGAAACCAAGGAGCTGGACATGCTGATCATACACATGGGAATGGAGCTGAAGTTGCGCAAGACCCTTTGTCACTTCCTAGTGGCCCAATTACAAGACTTAGAGCCAAATGTTTCAAGGAAGCACTAAATGGGCTAATCCAAGAGAATTGGGCTAATTCTAAAAAGACCAAGATGGGCTCAAATAATAATCAAGGCTTAGTCCATGTCATCAAAGCAATTGAAGAGGATAATTAGCATGGAAAAACGTGACCAGCATGGTTTGACCATTAAAGAGTGTGAACTTGTTGAGTTTCAAGGATATTAAATAGGGGAATGAACTTGGTCTTGGCTGGTTATGAATTTAGTCATTTAGTTATTTTGGCTGCCTCTAGAAGTCCAAAGAGACCTAAAAATGTGGGAACTTGTTTATGTTGGCACTTGTGTTGCTTTTAAAGCTATAGTTAAGACTTTTCCTATTCTTGTAGGGTTGTTCCAAGTATATAGAGGGGCATTACGAATTTTGTAAGAGATAGATTTTTGTTTTCAGAAAATTATTATTGTGAGGTCTTGTGTTCCTCTTTGTTCCTAAAAGAACTTCTTGAGTTTATCAAGTTAATCTTGTGGCGTTCAAACAACCAAACTTATCACCTTGATTCTTGTAGAGATTCAGATTCTTGGTGTGGCGTTTCAATCCTTCGTAGTCTTGGTTTCTCATCTAGTTAGGTGACGGGTCAAGCCTCGACAATTCTTGTCTACACGATCTTGGGGTTTCAAACCATCATTGCTATCGGGTTTCATCACATTTGTTGGTGGAGTTCATATCATTTTGGTATCAGAGCCTTGGTTCTAAGGCAAGTTTGACTATCTTTTATTATTGTTTTTTTTTTTTAATTTCCTGTTCCCTGCTGTAAAAAAATAAAAAATAAAAATAAATAATAGAAAAAAAACACGAAAAAAAAAGAAAAGAAAAAGTACTCGATTCCAGTAAGAAAATTTCTTCCTTTCAATCTTGTTTCTCACCTTATTCAAGTTCTTGACCTTTGTTTCTCACCTTATTCAAGTTCTTGACCTTTGTTTCTCACCTTATTCAAGTTCTTGACCTTTCTGAGTAAGAAAATTTCTTCCTTTCTATCTTGTTTCTCACATTATTCAAGTTCTTGACCTTTTTGATGAGTTTTGGTTATTTCTCAATTGCTGCTGGATTATTTTGAATTAGTTTCTTGAAGTTCGATTAAGAATTAAGAAGACACAAAAGAGTGGAAAAAGGCAAGAGAGTGTGAGACCAAAAGAGGGTAAAAGTCGTTTAGAGTGAAAACACGAGTGTAAGTGTATTAATTCTTGAGTGAAACACGTGAGGGAGTGCTTGTGAGGATTCTAACCTTGTTTTGCAGATTCTAAACATGTCCAATAATCAAGAAGAAGACAGAACCAAAGAATTTCGACAACCCGCAGCTTCGAACCTCCAAATGCAAGCGTTGTTAGGGGAGATGAGGTGTATGTTGAGGGCTGAATTAGAACCTATTCACGAGAGGTTGGACAGGGTAGAAGCAGAAACTCCTAGGGGACAGCAACAAGACAATCCCAATAGGCAACAAGGTGGGCGTGTTCCGTGGCGGAATGTTGAGGAAGAGGAGGAGTTGGAGGAATTTGATGAAACATATTTGAACCGAGGAGGTTTGAGCGTGGGTATGGGAATAGAGAAGCTAGGATGGGTAGGCCTAGGAGGGATAATGATTTAGGAAACATAAAGATTAAAATCCCGTCTTTTCAAGGTAAAAATGATCCTGAAGCTTATTTGGAGTGGGAAACTAAAATGGAGATGGTGTTTGATTGTCACAACTACTCGGAGATAAAGAAGGTTAAGTTGGCTGCAATTGAAATCACAGATTATGCCATTGTTTGGTGGGATCAATTACTGATTAATAGGAGGAGAAATAGAGAGCCACCCGTGGACACTTGGGAGGAGATGAAAATGCTTATGAGGAGGCGTTTTGTACCCAACCATTATTATAGGGGATTGTATCAAAAGTTGCAGAGGTTAACTCAAGGTTCCAAGAGTGTGGATGAGTATTACAAGGAGATGGAGGTAGCTATGATCCGGGCTAATGTAGAAGAGGACCGAGAAGCCACCATGGCTAGGTTTTTGCACGGTTTAAATCGTGAGATTGCAGATATAGTCGAGTTGCAGCACTATGTTGAGTTAACGGATATGGTGCATCAAGCCATAAAAGTGGAGGAACAATTCAAACGGAAGGGATCGGCTAGGAGGGGACAACCTATGGCTACCACCAGCCCATGGAAGACAGCTCCAAAAAGGGACGAGCAGCTTCAAAATAAGCAAAAATTTGAACCCTCTAAGAATGCCAAACCAACAACCACCACTACTTCAGGTAACACGAGGCTTCTATTTCTAAAACACGTGATATTAAGTGTTTTAAATGTCAGGGGCGGGGACACATAGCCAGCCAGTGTGTAAACAAAAGGGTGATGGTGATAAACGCCCAAGGAGAGCTTGAGTCGGAGAATGAGGAAGAAGTAGATGATGATGACATGCCACCTTTGGAGGATGCCGATGATGAGCAAAATGCTGTGGTTGGAGATTTATTGGTAGCAAGGCGAGTTCTCAATGTGCAAGTTAAGGAGGAAGAAAGTAACCAAAGGGAAAACTTGTTTCATACTCGGTGCTTTGTAAATAACAAAGTTTGCAGCGTCATTATTGATGGTGGGAGTTGCACAAACGTAGCCAGCACTTATTTGGTGGAGAAATTGGCCTTAACCACCTTGAAACATCCTCACCCTTACCGGCTTCAGTGGCTGAATGAATGTGGCGAAATCAAGGTGACAAGGCAAGTGTTGGTGGCATTATCCATTGGCAAATATGAGGATGAGGTGCTTTGTGATGTGGTTCCTATGCATGCATCCCATGTATTGTTGGGAAGACCATGGCAGTATGATCGGAGGGTTACGCATGATGGATTCACAAATAGGTATTCTTTCACTCTTAAAAGGCAACCCATTACTCTTGTGCCATTAACTCCAAAACAGGTCATGGAGGACCAACTAAAGTTACAAAGATCAAATGAAAAGAAAAAAGAAAAAGAAAGGAAGGCCGAAAGTGGAAAAAAAGAGTTGAAAAAAAAAAGAAAGAGAGAAAAACATTGATCAGAGTGAAAAAGAAAGAGAAAGGATTTCGGCCATAGTAAGAGCAAGAGAGGAAAAATTCAATTACATTGCAAAAAAAAGTGAGATCAAGAGAGCATTATTTTCACACCAGCCCCTTATTGTACTCATGTACAAGGAGGCTATTTTATGTACTAATGATCTCGTCGGTGCTTTGCCGAGCAATATTGTTTCTCTTTTGCAGAAGTTTGAAGATGTCTTTCCCGAAGAGGTACCTAGTGGCTTACCTCCAATCCGAGGGATTGAACATCAAATTGATTTCATACCTGGTGCATCATCCTAACCGACCTGCTTATAGGAGCAATCCCGAGGAGACCAAGGAACTTCAGAGGCAAGTAGGTGAATTATTGGAGAAGGGGTATGTGCGTGAAAGCATGAGTCCTTGTGCGGTCCCGGTGCTATTAGTTCCTAAGAAGGATGGAACATGGAGAATGTGTGTTGACTGTCGGGCCATCAACAACATAACGGTGAAGTATCATCATCCTATTCCTAGGTTAGATGATATGCTGGATGAATTGCATGGTTCTTGTGTCTTTACAAAAATTGATCTTAAGAGTGGATATCATCAAATTAGGATGAAGGAAGGTGATGAATGGAAAACTGTTTTTAAAACTAAATATGGTTTGTATGAATGGTTAGTGATGCCTTTCGGCTTAACTAATGCGCCGTGCACATTTATACGTTTGATGAACCATGTTTTGCGTGCATTTATTGGCAGATTTGTAGTTGTGTATTTTGATGATATCCTAATTTATAGCAAAAACTTGGAAGAACATGTGATGCATTTAAAATCTGTTTTGGAAATTCTGAGGAAAGAAAAGTTGTTTGCTAACCTCAAGAAGTGCACCTTTTGCACGGATAAGCTTGTGTTTCTTGGTTTTGTTGTTAGTAAGAGAGGAATTGGGGTGGACGAGGAAAAGGTGAAGGCAATCCAAGAGTGGCCAACGCCTACAACAATCAGCCAAGTGAGGAGTTTCCACGGCTTAGCTAGCTTCTATAGACGGTTTGTGCGTGATTTTAGTAGCTTAGCCGCCCCTCTTAATGAAGTCATCAAGAAAAATGGGCCGTTTAAGTGGGGAAAAGAACAAGAAAATGCATTTAATCTGATCAAAGAAAAGTTAACTAATGCACCTTTGCTTGTTTTACCTAACTTTGCTAAAACTTTTGAAATTGAGTGTGATGCTTCAGGAATAGGTATTGGAGCTGTTTTGATGCAAGGTGGTCATCCAGTTGCTTATTTCAGTGAAAAGTTGAGTGGGGCAGCCCTAAATTACCCCACTTATGATAAGGAAATGTATGCCTTGGTAAGGGCTTTGGAAAATTGGCAGCACTATCTATGGCCAAAGGAATTTATGATTCACACAGATCATGAATCTTTGAAGCATTTGAAAGGACAGCAAAGGTTGAACAAACGCCATGCCAAGTGGGTGGAATTCATTGAAACATTTCCTTATGTGATCAGATACAAGCAATGTAAGGAAAATGTGGTGGCTGATGCATTGTCCCGAAGGTATGCTTTACTTTCCATTTTAGATACAAAATTGCTTGGCTTTGAATATATTAAGGATTTGTATGCACAAGATTCTGATTTTGGTGATGTGTTCAATGCATGTGAAAAAGTGGCGTTTGATAAGTTTTATTGGCAAGATGGATTTTTGTTTCAGGAAAATAAACTGTGTGTGCCTATGTGTTCTTTGCGTGAATTGCTTGTGAGAGAAGCTCATGGTGGTGGTTTGATGGGTCATTTTGGTGTAGCTAAGACTTTAGGAATTTTGCATGATCATTTTTTTTGGCCTCATATGAAACGTGATGTGGAAAGAATCTGTGAGAAGTGTATCACGTGTAAACATGCTAAGTCTAAATTGAAACCCCATGGTTTGTACACCCCTTTGCCAATACCTAGTGAACCTTGGACTGATATTTCTATTGATTTTGTTTTAGGTTTACCTAGGACTAAGAGGGGAAGAGATTCAGTTTTTGTGGTGGTAGATAGATTTTCCAAGATGGCACACTTCATTGCTTGTCATAAAACTGATGATGCTTCACATATAGCTGATTTGTTCTTCAAAGAAATTGTTAAGTTACATGGCATGCCTAGGACCGTTGTTTCTGATAGGGATGCAAAGTTTTTGAGTTACTTTTGGAAGACTTTGTGGGGAAAGTTGGGAACCAAATTGTTGTTTTCTACTGCTTGTCATCCACAAACGGATGGTCAAACTGAAATAGTAAATAGAACTTTGTCTTCTTTTGTTGCGTGCTATCATTAAAAAGAATTTGAAAACATGGGAAGATTGTTTGCCACATGTTGAATTTGCTTACAATAGAAGTATACATTCTGCAACTAAGTTTTCACCATTTGAAATTATTTATGGCTTTAACCATTGTCACCTTTAGATTTAACTCCTTTACCTTTGAGTGAACGTGTGAACTTAGATGGCAAAAAGAAGGCAGAATTTGTAAAGATGATTCATGAAAAGGCACGGCTGAACATTGAAAGGAGGACTCAACAATATGTCCATCAAGCCAACAAGGGACGCAAGAAGGTAGTATTTGAACCAGGAGATTGGGTTTGGTTACACTTAAGGAAGGAACGTTTTCCAGAGAAACGGCGTTCAAAACTCCTACCTCGGGGTGACGGACCATTCCAAGTAGTGGAGCGCATCAATGATAATGCCTACAAACTTGACTTACCGAGTGAGTATGGTGTTACTGCAAGCTTTAATGTTGCTGATTTGTCTCCATTTGATGTAGGTGATGATTTGAGGACAAATCCTTCTCAAGAGGGGGAGAATGATGGAAACCAAGGAGCTGGACATGCTGATCATACACATGGGAATGGAGCTGAAGTTGCGCAAGACCCTTTGTCACTTCCTAGTGGCCCAATTACAAGACTTAGAGCCAAACGTTTCAAGGAAGCACTAAATGGGCTAATCCAAGAGAATTGGGCTAATTCTAAAAAGACCAAGATGGGCTCAAATAATAATCAAGGCTTAGTCCATGTCATCAAAGCAATTGAAGAGGATAATTAGCATGGAAAAACGTGACCAGCATGGTTTGACCATTAAAGAGTGTGAACTTGTTGAGTTTCAAGGATATTAAATAGGGGAATGAACTTGGTCTTGGCTGGTTATGAATTTAGTCATTTAGTTATTTTGGCTGCCTCTAGAAGTCCAAAGAGACCTAAAAATGTGGGAACTTGTTTATGTTGGCACTTGTGTTGCTTTTAAAGCTATAGTTAAGACTTTTCCTATTCTTGGAGGGTTGTTCCAAGTATATAGAAGGGCATTACGAATTTTGTAAGAGATAGATTTTTGTTTTCAGAAAATTATTATTGTGAGGTCTTGTGTTCCTCTTTGTTCCTAAAAGAACTTCTTGAGCTTATCAAGTTAATCTTGTGGTGTTCAAACAACCAAACTTATCACCTTGATTCTTGAAGAGATTCAGATTCTTGGTGTGGCGTTTTCGTAGTCTTGGTTTCTCATCTAGTTAGGTGACGGGTCAAGCCTCGACAATTCTTGTCTACACGATCTTGGGGTTTCAAACCATCATTGCTATCGGGTTTCATCACATTTGTTGGTGGAGTTCATATCATTGGATATCCATAGTTGCTCCAAATATGATATCATCAACATAAACTTGAGTAATGAGTTTTTGATTACCTTGATTCCTAATGAACCGAGTCCAATCAACCTTCCCCCTTGTAAACGCTTTAGCCAAAAAGTATGTAGTCAGTTGCTCGTACCATGCTTGGGGAGCTTGCTTGAGGCCATATAGTGCTTTCTTCAAACCCTTTTAGCTGTTCTACATACACCTCTTCCTGTTTATCAAACGAATACATTGGATGATTTGATTTCATTTGGATATTCGTTGTGATTTGTTATTGAGTTGGATTACTTGAATGATTTAATATAATTTTTATGGAACTTCGAACAATGAATAAGGCTTATTTGTTTATCGGGTGTATGAGTAAAATACAAGAATGTGTTGTTTGATTTAGTGAGGTGGATTCTAAAAACCTTAGCGTTTTTTATC
The DNA here is from genome assembly GCA_028654335.1 of Alnus rubra. NCBI lineage: Eukaryota > Viridiplantae > Streptophyta > Magnoliopsida > Fagales > Betulaceae > Alnus > Alnus rubra. The sequence goes on from JAJPGS010001738.1 coordinate 89,954, forward strand.
TATTTTTTTAATTCAGTTTTATTTAGTTTATTATTTTGCATGATAAAATCTCAAAATTCGGAACTAGGTTAAAATATGATTAGTTTAAATAGAAATTAATTTTTACAACGCAATGTGGATTTGACCTCACACTTGCACTTGCACGCACTATATTGCAAACAATTTGTGGGCTTGCGAGTACTTTAAAACTCACAACAAGTTTTTGGCACCATTGCCGGGAAATTTGTTGATTTGTGAAAATTGATTTTTTTTCTAAAAAAAAAAATTGATTTGATTTTTTTAACAGTTTAGGTAGATTTGTGTTTTATTTTTCTTCTTGCAATTTTTGTTTATTTTTTATTATTTGTTTTTACTTTATTGTCTAAAAAAAAAAGAGATTTTTTTTTTTTTTTTTTTTTTTTTTTTTGTGTAGCAGCAACAGCAAACCAGAAGCAAAAAAGTGTCTGTCATTCAAGAATGGGGGAGCGTTTTCCTACATTACACACTTATTTGCGCCACCCTTTCGGTATTGTATTTCTTGTCACATTGTTGACAATGTGCCATTTTAGTTTAGGTGTGGGGTAGACATATCTATCTATTGTCTTTATTATTTTTGTTGTGGTATGTTGATTGATTGAGCATGATTACATCGCAACTGTTGTTTCTATGTCATTGGTTTGTTTAACATCCTGAACACTGCATGTCATTAGAAATATGAATCTTTTAACTCATCTATTAGATTAGAGAGACTTCACTTGTTTGAGATGTTTATTAGAAGCACATTAGCATAGGGTTTGTGAGGTATGAAATTTGAATTGAGGAGTGTGTGTCTTGAGATTTGTAGGATGATTTGTTGATAAAACCTTGGCTTAAATTCAAAAAAAAAATCATCAATTTGAGTTCCCATTGAGTAACCAGATCTCTTGCCTCACGAAGCATTGAGTGTTCGCATAAAAAGATGAGTTCCCTTCACTCGTCCACTAGGGAGTCCTAGGGTTTAAAAGGCTTGTTGCATACGCTAAATGCAATCGTACATCCCACGAAAGAATGATTTATCTTGTTTTAAGTTTTATTTCTTGTTTTGTATTGCTAAGGGACTAGCAATATGTAAGTTTGTGGTGTGATAAGCGTCGAATGTTGCACATTTAAGCCCCTTAACTTATATATGTTAATTCCTTAGCATTGTTATTTGTTTGATTTTGTGTTGTTTTATTGTTTTCAGGTTTTAAATAAAGATGCAATTAATTCTATTGATTTTGGGCTCAAAGCACACTTTGAGAAGACCTAAAAGATATTGGTAAGCTTAACCAATCATAATAGAAGACTTATATGATGTGGTTAAGTTTAATCAAATCAAGAGAAGGATTAAATTGGAATTTCTCCACTAAGAGTCAAAATCGGATTGGATTCAAATTTAGATTCTACATAAGTCTCGGTGTTTGGATCATAAATTTTGCATCAGATATTGGATTGCAATAAAATTGGTGGCGTTGGAAAGCTAATAAAAAATATAACAAATATGTTAGAAATAACTTTTCCCTAATTCGGACGTTTACTATATCAAAATCGCCTCACAATAAAAGACCACAATTCTAGCCGAATTTGGAATCCTCTTCCTATTTGGATTGAAGTTTCAATCTCCTACTTGGACAAGAAGACTCAAGAGACAATTTTTATGGAATTCCAAGAGCTTCTAGGCCTTTCATAGTCTCTATAAATAGACCCCTAAGCTTCAAGAGAAGGGGTGCTTGGTGTTTGTGCTTGTGCCTGTGCTTAGATTTAGATAGAAAATTCTTCTTGGAGGCTTGACAAGTTGAAGAGGAGAAGAACATGGCAGGAGGCCATCCCAGCACCACGATGAGCGGCTAAATTCCTAATAGGGTGTTGATGTAGCCCTTTCCAAGTAAGGATGGTTTAATTGTATTTTAATTTGGTATTTTCCATATGCATGATGGTTGTATAACTGTGAGAATTGATCTTAATGTTTATATTCAATCATTATGAATTTCTTATCTTGTCTTAGAAATTCTTTTATATTGATTGAACTCAATCCTTCATATTTTCTGTGATTATGTGAATGATTGTTATACAATGGTTTTAATTGACATATAATCAAGAGGAGTAGATAGGCCATGCCTAGGAAGGACGGATTGTACTACACCCTAGTTTAGTGTAATTTAGGTATACAATCTGTGCCAACCGAATGTGGGTTATACTATTCCATTGATTGTGTGTATATCCTATTAAAGACGTAGCTAGTTCATGCCTAGGGAAGACGGGTCGTACCGCATCTTAGTGGTTAGGTGGACGGTCCGTGCCAACCGAAGATGGATTATACTTATTCTTTAAAGGTAATTTCTTGACTACTCGAGTGAGACGAGCCCTTTATCATGCATAGTATGAATTTTTCTTGTTAATTTATTATTGACCATTGATATGCGGTGAGTGGTGAAATCAATCCCCTATTCTTTATCTTATCCCTATTATCTTTAAATTTATGTCTTTTACTTTTATGCATTTATTTTTAGAAAACAAAATCAAATCAAACATATTTTAAATTAAGTTATTTTTAATCTCAAAAAGCTTGATAACAACACATACGCAGTCCTTGAGGTTCGACACCCTCTCTATAGCCTTATCCTACAAGGATTCGTCCTATTGCGAGTGGCTATTTATTATTGATATATTTTGGTAAACAAAAGACCACACCACTAGTGTACATGATGTTATAAGTCTTCGATTGTAACGTCTAGGTGGATTGCAGATAAAATGGTCCCCAAATTTAAGCCACAACCAAACTATCCATTTGCAGCTCTATGTGATGTTGTAAAAAGAAGATGGAATGTGGATGTCACTACCAGACAACTGTACAGGGCTAAGGTGAAGGCTAAACAACAGATAGAGGTGTAAGTACAAGGATCAGTACAAGCGGCTATGGGATTATCATGAAACAGTGAGGCAGTTTAATTGAGGGAGTACAATGGGGATGAAAGTTTAGAGGCCTACCGTAGATGTCCTACCTACTTTTCAAAGGTTGTATATGTCTTTGGCAGCATGCAAGGAGGCCTTTAGAAAGGCTTGTAGGCCTGTATGTGTTGATGGCTGCTTTCTTCAGGGATGTTATGGAGGTCAATTGTTGGCTGTTGTGGGAAGAGATCCAAATGACAATATTTATCACATTGCAATTGCTGTGGTTGAAGGTGAAACTAAGGATAGTTGGTCCTGGTTTCTAGAGACTTTAGTGGGTGATCTTGGCCCAAACGGCTCTACTGGATGGACAGTCATATCTGACAGGAAAAAGGTATGTCTGTTTGCTTAGTTCGAATATTAAGTTATTGTCTTTTCATACATTTCCATTTGTGCATTGACTTTCATGGTGTGAACTCTGTTTTCTATTTTTATATACTCTTTTGTTGTTTTCTGCCTAGGGGTTGATACCAAGCTTCGAGGCCGTCCTACCAAGTGCACCACATTGCATATGTTTGAGACACTTGTATGCCAACTTTAGGGACGAAGGGCACAAAGGACTGGTGCTAAAAGACAAGTTGTGGAAAGCAGCTGCAGCATATATTGTTCATGGTTTCCAAAGAGAAATGGAGGCTATGAAAAAATTGAATCCAGCTGCTCATGCTTATGTGGAGAAGATTGACCCCCATATGTGGGCTAGGGGTTTCTTTGACATCACCCATAAGTGCAACTTGATCATGAACAACTTATGTGAGTGCTTCAACTCCTACATCATCAAAGCTCGAGACAAGCCAATCATTACCATGCTGGAGATGATTAGGAAGAAGTTGATGAAGTGATACCAGAAGAAGAGGCAGGGAATAAGGGACTATGTAGGGAATAAGCGATACCAAAGATATTGGCAAAGTTGGATCAGTGTGGAAAGGATGCTGCAGAGTGCACTTCACATTATGCTGGGGAGGGGCTCTATGAAGTGGAGTGCAGTTATGGCTCATTTGTGGTTGACTTGACGCACCGTATTTGTGGGTGCAGGCAGTGGGACCTGACTGGCATTCCATGCCCACATGCCATCTCAGCCATTTTATATCATTCCTCCAAGCCTGAACAGTACTTGCATCAATATTATAGTGTTGAGTATTAAAAAATGGCTTAAGACCCAATGATATACCCGGTGCCAAGCGAGGACCAATGGGTCAAAACTGGCCAAGATGAGGTGGACCCACCTGTTGTTAGAGCTGCCCTAGGCAGGCCTAAGAAGGTGAGGAGAAGGGGTCCTGATCAGCCAAGAAATCCATATTGCATGAGAAAGGGTGGTGTGACCATGAGATGCTCAAAGTGCAGGGCGGTTGGCCACGATGCTAGGACTTGCCCTAGGAGGAAGAGGGTGTCCACTCCAAGCAAATCGCAAAAAAGTGTACCCACAAGCACTGCAACGGAGTTGAGCTTTGCTGATGTAAGTATATATCCTTAACATATGTTTATAATAAAATGCATTACCAACACATTTAATGATTTTCCTAACTTTGGTTGTTTTGTGTCGCAGATTCCTTCTCAGCCAATTGTTGATAATTCACAGCCTACACAGTCACCTCCTGTTTCAAGGCCCAGCAAGAGAATTGCATCTAATACTGCTGTTGTATGTATCAGTAACATTTGTTATTATAGTATTATATATTTTTGTTATTTCTAATGACTATATTGCATGTGCAGTCTCCTTCTACCAAAAGGATTAAGACAAAAGCTGACTCAATGCATACTAGGCCATCAAGAGAAGGAAACCCCCCAACTGTATGTAAATACACACATGAATACATAAAACTCAATTTATAATTAAATACCACATCGACTTATTAACTCTTCATATGTTGCATAGGTAATTAAGCACTTCTTAGACAAAAGACTTTGGGCCTTGGATATCATGGTGCGCCTACTAGAAGATCTAGTAGGTTGTTAGCTACATTTAAGAACCCGGATCCCAATAAAAAAATACCAACTATTGATCTCATAGAGGATGCCCGTCAACCAGCAATGGTCATTCGGGAACCCTCTAGGGGATTAAGAGTTGTCATTCGGGAACCTTCAAGGAGATCTGCAAGAGTGCTGGTACCAACTGTTGAGAAGGGTATCCAGCGCATGGAAGCCAAGAATAGAGACAAAGGGAAAAGACCAATATGGCAGCCTTTATGGGATTTTAAAAATGTTTTGTTGTGCATGTGTTTTGGTTGGTTGAAAAAGATCAGGGAACATTTTGGTGTTGTTAGTAAGGCAAAGTGGTGTCCTTGGAGTTCTTGTATTTGTGCTTATGGAGCAACAATGTTTGTATGTTATTTTATGTTGTTGTTTATTGTGATGTTGGAAACATTTTGTTGTTGTTGTTGTTGTTGGTTATGTGGACTATGTTGGTTTCATGATGTTAATGTTGTTGACAGGATTGTTGTGCATGTGTTTGGGTTTGTAGGAGATATAGGTTGATGACCTATGTTGTGTTTGTTGTTGGAAATATTGTTCTTTAGGTTTGTTGGAGATGAGAGGCCAAATAGAGTTGTTTCTACAAGGAATGTAATTAATCAATTTGGAGTAGGTGTAGGTATCATGTATGAACTATGTTGGTCTTGTGGTTGGAAATTGCCCTTTTTTGGTATGTTGGAAATATAATACTTTAGGTTTATTGGAGAATTCAGGCCAAATAAAAATTCAATACTGAATCAGTTTGGGGTTGTCAAACTATTGTGTAATACTGATCAATTTACAATCAATACCAAATTTCACCACATTTAATAGTACGGATTATTTGCATCCCATGAACTAACTATAATTGTCAAAATGCCACCATGAACTGACAACCCTAACCAAAGTACATTAGTCATTACAAGTCTACCCAGCAAACTAGTCATAGTTTAACAATACACGACTCATAACAAAGTTCACCAATACACAATACACTATAAAGTTTCAAACTTGCATATCGAATAACAAATTACATAAACCATTTTTTTCATGGTAGCCGTTTGTAGTGCAAGTGTCCATTACATGCAACATAATAGTTGCCCCAAAACACAGCTACAAAGACACAAAAAAAAACCCAAGAAATTGCCAAAAGTTGAATATTTGTCTTAGACTGTTTCACTTGCATCTCATATCGAATTGCTTCAATGTCTAACTTCGCATTCAATTCCGTAATCTGTGTTGCAAACTACCCAACCATCATTTGGCATGGTCATACATGTCAGCATCTTTCCATTGGAAGAATCCACACGACCGACCAGCCTATTCAAATTAAAGGCCATAAAATCAAGTTAGTTTATCAACGTTAAAAAAAATTAAATAAAAGGCCAATTATAATTAAGAGTTGGTACCACTTTACTATCTACTATCTATAAACCTCCATCGTACATAATAACATAGCATGTTTTGTACTTAACTCAAAAACAAAAAATATGCAATGAAGAAACAACCTTAAACAAAAAAAGGGACCCCCAAAAAAAAAAAAAAAAAAAGCCAAATACAACTCGGGCAAAAAGAAGAAACAGCTCAACAACAAACAAAAGAAAAATTCCAAAAACAAGAATCTGGATCTAGGATCTAAAATTTCAAACCCTAAAAAAAAAGATACCCATTATCTACGAAATATAATAGAAGAAACATCAAGTCCGAAACCCAATCTTTAAAAAGTTACAGATCTATGAAAAAAAATGCTTACCTCAAAGTTAATACAATCGTAGAACAAACGGCCGAAGTTGTCATCGGTGAAGGAAGTCTTCAAAGGTGCAGGTAGTCCACATCGGCACAAGGGCTCCCCAGACGTAGCTTCGCTCTTCACTGAACACGACATTGTTTCTCTTTAAGTCGACACCTCAAGAACTCCTGCTATTTCGAGTTGAAGTGGGAGATACGAAAATGACGTGAAGAAGCTTCGAGTCTTCTTTTGAATTGTTTATTATTATTATTATTATTGTTGTTTATTTTTATTATTTTGTTCAGATTCGTTAAACAATTAAGGCTGAGGGCAAAAGGGGAAGGACATCGGCTTAGACGGCACGTGAGGCGCACATGGCCCTTTGACCGTTCGAGTTAATGAGTTTGACTGACGGAAGGGGCCAAAGTATGTAAAAATGGTAGTTGGATACTCTCTTTTGGTCGAGGTGTCAGTTCATGGGGGCATATTGACAATGGCTGGTAGTTGATGGGGGGAAAAGGTAATTACCCTTAATCTTAACCCTTTGATGCCTGGAGGTTGGTATGTATTTATACTGAAGGGTTGAGATAGTTAACTCCCTGAAATGTGGGAGAACGTCTCTTTGATCGTGGTCTCCAAAATGTGGGTTACTGCCTGTCCCGAAATGTAAGTGATGTGTGTTTTAAATAGTACTCGCAAGCGCACGAATCGTTTGCAATATAGTGTGTGCAAGTGCGAGGTCGAATCCACAGGGAAATGGTCAAATATTGGTGTCTTGTTTAATCAACCTCATTTTAACCTAGTTCCAAAGGTTTGAGAATTGATTCAAGAACAAAAGACTAAATAAAAGAGATGGAATGAAATATGCAAATTAAAAGGAACTAAGGCTAAGGAATCCACCAAACCAAATCCTACAACTCACACTCTTGGTTTCCACTTGAACACCCAAAGAACATTAAGCTTAGGGTGTCATTCAAGTTTCTTAACCATAAACCCGAGAACCATTAAATTAATCCAACACATAGACAAATCACAAAGAGTACCAATTGAAATCAAAACATCCAATGTATCATTCAATCACAATGGATATCATCATTCAAACCGATAAAACAATGTATTCATCGGTTGAAACACATAAAATGTCCTCTTTCCACCACTAACCACATCCATTGCAAAAGATAAAGCTTTAAATGAATGGAACTTGAACAACTAATATGATATATCATTAAATGTGCAAGTGGTACACCAAGATTGTGAGTGTCATCAATGGAAAGGTTTCATCCTCAACCCTAGTTGAGGTTACTAGCCTTCCATGACTAAGAACACCACAAGAAAATGATGAACAACCATGGAAATGAAAGAAAAGCTTTACAAAGAGAAAGTATCTGAAAATAAAACTACTGAAATACACTACAACATGCACGAAATTAAATCTATCTACTGATTTTCTGCTCTATTTTTCCTCTCCTAACAAGGAGACATGGCTATGGCTTTTATAGAAGAAAGCTAGGGCTAGAAATGACTCCTCTACCCTCCTCTAGGGTTCCTCTGCTGCTAGAGACAACCAAAAACACGAAACCAGCGTGTTCTGCTGCGAAAATCAGAGGGAGGACTATTTTTTGGCTTCTGATTGGGTATTCTGGAGCGCTCTGCAAAAGCAGTTTCTGGGAAATTTCGATCGATCGACTTTTATTTCGATCGATCGACTTCGGGCAAAGTTTCGATCGATCGAATTTTAAGTTCGATCGATCGACTTTTCAGGACCTCTGAATTTCCAGTCATTTCCTTATGAAATTTGCCATTCCTCTCTTATTGTTCTACAGAAACAGAAAACACAAAAACTAACCAAAACATTAGAAAATAACAAGGCTAAAGGTCTAACTAGTGCAAATCAAGGGGTCCAAATACACAATATTTGGCACTCATCAGTAAGTCTTCTGATAATCCAGAACATGTACACCCACGACCAGATTGGAGGCATCTTTGTGGAACGTGGCCGAGTATCTCAGCTTCTCGTTCTTTGACAGGAAGTGGGTCAAGCATGACATTGGATTCAGCCGACGAGCCTTCTTTTTGGATTAGGGGTGGGCCTTAGTTGAACTTTCAGGCCCACTTCCCTTTTAATAGGGGCTTCCTTAATTACAGGCTTGTGGAATCAAGTTCATTCAGGCTAGGCAGAACGATTGGGCCCAAACTTCTGTAATTGGCGTTTGGGCTTTGAGGATGATAATTCCCCAACAGTTACCTCCAAATTCTCTTATTTGGACCTTGATTAGTAAGAAAATTAAGTATTTAAACTTATTGAGGTTGGGATTCCAAACCTGAAAGGACTACTCTCGGGCCGTTAGATTCGAGACTACGCTTCAATTCTCAGGCTGTTGGATTCAAGGCATCGCTTTGATGATCTTATTCCACATTTGAACATGCGTGATTTCTAGAGCATTGATGGACGTCACCTCGGTTCTTGGGTAGATGTGACATGCGGGCATCTTAATTGCTCCAGGAATCGACGCTTCATTAATGATTTCCAACTGATGTGTTTGAGATTCTGGGATTGCTTGTTTCTGACCTCTACAGCGCTTGTGTTTGAGATTCCATTTCATTTGTTGCAGAGGTCATAAACAAGCGACGTAGGAATTTGAACAAACTCCTAGCTTTTGAGGGTGAAGTAGCTTCCAGGTCTTTAATTCTGTACACAGATTCATGTTTTTCATCTCTTATGTTTTCCAATTGGCATTTAGGACACCTACGTTGCTGGTTCCATCAAAAGAAACTAGTTGGTGTTAGTTTGGATTGGCTACATTCTGTTGGACAAAATCACTTCTATGTAAGTGCGACCATCCGGACCTAGGGCAACACCGTCTGGACTTGGTTCAATCCAAGAAAGAATTTCAACGTATTTGGAAAGCCGATCACACAGTTGTCCGCCTTATGTCTACCGTCCGGATGACGCCTAGGTATTTGGAGTTAGACGCATATTTGAACTCATGTAGCCATAAATAAAGGCCTATAGGCTTGAGAATTATAAGAATTTGGTATTGAATTCCGTAGTGCTTAGAGAGTTATATTATAGAGTCATTGTGGTAAATCGATCTCTCTCAAGCCGTTGTTGTTGTATGTGTTTCTATGCTGAACTGAAGTCTATCTTAGGGTTCGGCCCTAAGGTAAATGATTCCATTGAAGACCCCTTCAAGTTGGTAACTTGGTTGCGAAGCATTCGTGTTGGGTTACAGTCAGAGTGGTAGATACGATCGCTGCATCGGGTCTTTGAGTGTTACTGTCTATGTATTAGCTTTGTCTCCTGAATAGTGGATATCCTGGGTTTGGCTACCCCGGAGTGGTTTTTCTCTTGATTGAGTTTCCACTTCGTTAACAAAATTCGTGTGTCATTTAAATTCTGAACTTATATTATTTTGTTAACACAATATGCACACACACACATGATTAAAATAGAAGTCATCTATTTTTCAATTGGTATCAGAGCTTGGTACACTTTGAGAAGATGAAATTCTTGAGTGTTATTCTGTTTGACTTCTATTGCTTACATCATCATGTCTATCAATTTTGATTTGATGGAAAAAGATGAACTCCAAAGGTTGTATCAAATTGTTTAAACAATTTGAAGATTTTAAAAAATCTAGCATTGATCACTTATAAAGACTTAAAGATTTTGAAATTGAAAAAAATGTGTTTATTGAGAAAATGAAGTCTTTAGAAGATGATCTAATGAATTCTAAATTACCTTTGGACAAATCTTTTAAGTCTGACTTGAGTATTGATAAAGTTGCTTCTATTTCTCATGCTATGTCTGTTCATAGAACTATGTTTGTTAAACCTAGCATGTCTCATAATCATACTCAGTCTACTTGTGGGGATAAAGGGGCTAGTCATAAAAACTGTAATTTTATCTCTACTTGTCATCACTGTGGCATTAGTGGTCATATGCGCTAACTGCTTCCAGATTCATTCTCAAAAACCCTGGGATAGATCGCATGACCCTAGGGAAAGTGAACCAAGTTTTGAGAACCAAGTCAAAAATTTATGTGATCATGTTAAGCTTATTAGTGAGAAGTTAGGTAGCCTCACTCCTAATGAAAAGAGATTTGTATTGGGTTGTAAAGGAGGACAGTCTATGCCTAGTTGCTCATACTGCCTTAAAAATTCTTGATAGTTGTTTGTGGTATTTGGATTGTGGCTGCTCTAAACACATGACAGGTGATAAGACTTTGTTGAAAGAAGTTCAGATGGGCAAAGGAGGAAGAATCACCTATGGAGATGGAAGCCAATCCAAGGTTATTGGAAAAGGGATCATCGACATTCCAGGACTTGGAGCATCTCAGGAAGCTTTGTATGTGGAAGGTTTCAAGGCAAATCTTCTCCACATCAACCAATTATGTGACAATGATTTGGTGGTTCAATTCTCTAAAAAGGAAGGTAATATTTTTAACAGCAGTGGCAAGTGGCTTATGGGAGGAGAAAGAACTGCTGACAACTGTTATGGCCTTCCTAGTCTCACTTCAGATCCTTAAATTATCTACAATAAGGCAACCATAGATGACAGTGAACTGTGGCATCAAAGGTTGGGGCATTTGAATCTCATAGATATGTTGAAGATTGCTAGCAAAGACGTTGTCAAAAATCTGCCTAAAATGGAGAAGACTGGGAAAGGAATCTTTGGTCCTTGCCAGCTAGGGAAGCAGACTCGAGCAGCTCATAAGAAGACCTTAGGTATTCTTACTTCCAAAAATTTAGAATTGTTGCATATGGATCTCATGGGCCCCACTTGAACTGCTAGTCTAGGTGGGAGAAAATATATATTGGTGGTAGTAGATGATTTTTCTCGATATACATGGGCTATTCTTTTTCAGGAAAAATCTGATGGTTTTGATGCAGCTCAACATTTATTCAAGAAAATTCAAATTGAGCAAAACTACCAGATTATGAGGATCCGCAATGATCATGGAAGGGAATTTAAGAATGCCAAGTTTGAAGAGACCTTTCGTATGGAATCAAGTAGGAATTTTCCTCTACTATCACTCCTCAACAAAATGGAGTTGTAGAAAGAAAGAACAGGGTGATTCAAGAGATGGCTCGTGTAATGACCCACTCAAAAAATCTGGCTCAACATTTTTGAGGTGAAGCTATCAATACTGCATGACATATTATCAAGAGAGTCTACCTGAGGCCTGAAACAAACAAGACTCCCTATGAAATTTGGCGAGGTGAGAAGCCCACAGTTAAGTACTTCAGAACTTTTGGAAGTAGATGTTATATTCTTCGTGATAGGGAGAACCTTGGGGTACTCCACAAACAGTCGTGCTTACAGAGTTTTCAATAAAAGAATAGAGACTGTAATGGAATCAATCATTTTATAATTGATGACAAAGAAGTTGAGGAACTGAGCGAGGGGGAGGAAAATCAACCCATTTATGCTGACCTGCCTATTCCTTCAGTTGACGTAATTAAGACTTCTCCAGGTATGTCTCTAGCTGAATATCTTCCTATTCCTGCAGCTTCTGATACTACTGCCAGTGCTTCTGAAGATGAGAATAATCCAACAAATCCTCCTAAGCGGTCATGGGTGAAGCTCAATCATCCCCCCAGCAGCAAATCGAGTCTATTGAAGAAGGGTGTCGGCCAAGAAACAGATCCAGCCGTCGAATGAAGTAGCTAATCAAGTTTCCTACAACTGCTACCTTGAACAGACAGAGCACAAGAAAATTGATGAAGCCCTGCAAGATGAAAGCTGGGTCTCTGCCATGCATGATGAGCTCCATCAGTTTACCAGAAATGATGTATGGACTTTGGTTCCACGACCTGCTAATCATAATATCATTGGCACCAAGTGGATTTTCAAGAATAAATCAGATGAGCACGGTAGAGTGGTCAGGAATAAAGCACGACTTGTTGCCCAGGGGTACACTCAAATTGAGGGAATAGACTTTGATGAAACCTTTGCTCTGGTTGCCAGGTTAGAATCCATCAGAATTCTTCTCTCCATTGCTTGCCATCTAGGATTCAAGCTTTATCAAATGGATGTAAAGAGTACCTTTTTGAACGGCATTCTACAAGAATAAGTTTATGTAGCATAGCCGTATGGATTTCAAGATCCTCATCATCCCCATCATGTCTACAGGATGAAGAAAGCCCTATATGGGCTTAAGCAGGCTCTTCGTGCTTGGTATAAGTGTCTCACAACATACCTTTTTGGCCAAGGGGCTTACAAGGGGAAAGGTTGATCGGACCTCGTTCATCAGAAATCAAGGTACACACAAGCTCATTGCTCAAATCTATGTTGATGACATTATATTTGGAGCTACTCTAGATTCCCTAGCCCATGAATTTTTCGAGGATATGAAGCAGAAATTTGAGATGAGCATGATTGGTGAGTTGAACTACTTTCTTGGTCTTCAAGTCAAACAAACTTCTGAAAGTATTTTCATCTCTCAATCCATGTATGCTAAGGATCTGGTTAAACGTTTCGGTCTAGATGGGAAGAGTCATGCCTGGACTCCTATGAGGACCAGTGTCAAGATAAGCAGTGACCTTGTAGGGAAACCAGTTGATCCAACTCTATACAGGAGTATGATAGGGAGTCTCCTATATCTCACAGCCAACCGACCAAATATTGCCTTCAGTGTGGGAGTTTGTGCTTGTTTTCAGGCAAATCCTAAAGAATCTCACGTCATTGCAATCAAGCGTATCATCAGGTATGTAAATGATACTCTTCTCTATGGCATATGGTATTCCAGGGAAACAAATCTTGCTGTTGTAGGATACTCTGATGCAGACTGGGTTGAAAATGCTAATGATAGGAAAAGCACCTCGAGAGGATGCTTCTATGTGGGAAACAATCTTGTAGGAAACAAGCCTCAATTTCTCTCTCCACTGTTGAGGCTGAGTATATTGCTACGGGAAGCTGTTGTACCCAATTACTGTGGATGAAGAAGCTGGTATGTGACTATGGATTCACTCAGGATACCATGATTATCAACTGTGATAATACTAGTGCTATAAATATTTCCAAGAATCCTGTTCAGCACATTGACATCAGATATCACTTCCTACGTGATCTAGTGGGATCTGAGGTAGTTTCTCTCTCTTTCATTCCCACTGATAACCAATTGGTTGACATTCTTACCAAACCTCTGGATGGTAGCAGGTTTGAGTCCCTTCGAAAAGCCATTGGTGTGTGTGAATAGACATACTTTTCGTTGCTAGGATTAGACTTCTTCGTGTTTCTTAAGTCTTATCCTCTGATAGCATGATGTTTATTAAAAAAAAAAAAAAAAAAAATTGGGGGAGTTCTGTAGCAAGGTGGTTCTTTCTAAAGTTTGTCAGCTATCTCATGTCTCTTATTCTTTTTTATTGGTTCATTATGCTTTGATGAATTATACTTACATGTGGTTGAGAACATAAGTCTGACAAATGCAAAGTTTTCCTGCTTACTTTTTATGATTGATAGTTGCTTTTCTCATGTGATGATATTGTGCACTATCCAAGGCTCCTCTAAGGTACATTCTTTCCTCTCTGACTTCTTGGTTCTAGAAATTCTAATGAGAGAGATGTTTTTGATAAGATGGTTAAATTGACCAACATGCTAGTTGAACCTACCTAGAGCCTAAAAATTCTAACATTCTCTCTAGGTTGCAACACCAAAAAGAAACAAACAGTTATTCTTCTAAATTCCTTGTTATATGCTTATATTCATTGCTTCTGTGCTGAATTAGCTTTATATCTTGTCCTTCATGGTGCAAGTAAAAATGTTTACCTTGTCTTTCATGGAACAAGTAAAAACAATTAGGTTCTGCATCTTAGGGGGAGTGTATTAGATGAGGGTGGCTAGACTCTAGTAAATAATTAGGTTTGACTTTTGACTAATCTTTCATTGATTTTCTCTCTTGTCTAGAAAATCTGGTTGCTTTAACTCATATAAGTGAATTTAAAACCGTTTTGAGAAAGCCTTCACACACACACATTACATGAGTTGGGCAAGCTATTTTAATTATTATGTTTGAAGGGAAATTTTTGCCTATCCAATGCTTGTATATCGACTTTATGTCTGTGTAATTCCGATTTGCAATTTGGCTGATTTCACATTATTGGATACACGTGCGTGCTGCTCTACTTGTGAAGGAACTAACCTTGTTGTTTTTCTCTCCCTTTTCAGCAAGTTGTTTTCCTTTTAAACAAGTTCTTTGGTTTTTAGAACTGTTGTTGGATATTTATTACTCTGTTTACCCGTGAGACATTTTGGGGGAGAAATTTATGTGTGGTTTTTCTTCTTACTCTGTTTTACCCTTTGTCCTTTTGTGACAAAAAGGGGGAGTAATTTTTGATTTGGATCGGGATTGTATTTTTAACCGGTCAAGTGATTTTTGTCCCAGAATGGCCAAATGGGGAGTTTGTTAATTTGTGATTGACTACATTCTGTTGGACAAAATCACTTCTATGTAATAATGCTTATTATACAGGGATGCTAATTTATTCGGAGTCTACACTTCAGTTTTGAGCTTCAAAGAAGACTTTGTGTAAAATTCAAAGCAGTTAGTTCAGTTCCCTTGAAACCGTCCGGACGACATGTTATACCGTCCGAATGCTCAACTGTCCAAGCGTCATCCGTCCGGACGACAAGAACTTTCCTTCCGGACCTTTCTCTATGTCGAGAAGCTTCGAATTGTTCCAAGTTGCATCAGTCCGGACGTTTCAACATGTCCGGACGCCGTTCAGTGTTCGGTCAGCTATGAGATTTCTTTTCAAAACACAAATATGGGAAGATAGCTACAACCGTCCAGATGATGTGTGTTCCCATCCAGATGCTCTCCTTCATAAGGCAAATTGTGTATTCAAAGTTCAACCGTCCGAACGTCATTCTTCATGGTCCGGACGCACAAGCTTCATATATGGAAATTGCGTGCATCAGTTAAGTCGTCCTGACATTAGTCTTCATGGTCCAGACGCTCAAAGCCTTGTTATGGAAATTGCGTGCAGCTAAAGTGCGACCGTCCGAACGCTAGGGCAACACCGTTCGGACGCGGCTCAATTCAGGAAAGAATTTCAGTGTATTTGAAAATTCGATCGCACAGTTGTCCGTCCAGACGCCTTATGTCTACAGTCCGGACGGCGCCTAGGTATTGTGAGTCAGAAGCGTATTTGAACTCCTGTAGCCTATAAATAGAGGCACCTAGGCTTGAGAATTGAAAGAATTTGGTATTGAATTCTGTAGAGCTTAGAGAGTTCTACTTTAGAGTTATTGTTCTAAATCGATCTCTCTCAAGCCGTTGTTGTTGTGTGCTATTGATGTGCTGAACTGAAGTTTATCTTAGGGGTCGGCCCTAAGGGAAAAGATTCTATTGAAGACCCTTTCAAGTTGGTGACTTGGTTGGGAAGCATTCGTGTTGGGTTACACGTCAGAGTGCTAGATACGATTGCTGCAACAGATATGTGAATGTTACTGTCTATGTAATAGCTTTGTCTTCTGAATTGTGGATATCCTGGGTTTGGCTACCGGAGTGGTTTTTCTCTTGATTGAGTTTCAACTTCATTAACAAAATTCTTGTGTCATTTAAATTCTGCACTTATATTATTTTGTTAACACATTGTGCACACACACACGGTTAAAATAGAAGTCATCTATTTTTTAGTTGGAATTCATAAGGGATGAGAAATATGAAGAAATATGAAGAAATATGCTGAATCTGTTTGGACTCCTATCTTTCGAAGGTGAAGTAGCTTTTAGGTCTTTCACTCTATACCCGGCTGCTTCCGATGCTTAATTATAGCATGCTATGTCCGAGCCTTAATTGTAGCAGGCTATTTCCGAGCCATAGTTGTAACCTTCAAATTTCTTGCAATAAAGATTCTTTTTTTATTTTTTATTTTTTGTTATACAAATTTGCTTTAGAAACTTATTTCCTGTTAATTTTTCTAATTAATATTCAAAAGACTATCGGTCAACTTTTGTACTTAGCTTGGTCGAAGCTAAGTGGAAAAGTTATGGAGGCTCGGATTTTTTCGAGGTGCCCTTCGACTTTTGTACTTAGCTTAGTTTGAAGCTGACTGGAAAACTTATTGAGGCTCAGATTTTTTCGAGTTGTGAGGGCTACTTGAAGGGGTCTTTAATGGAATCCTTAACTTAGGGCCCCTCCTTAAGCTAGACTTCAAAAGATCAAATCACACAAAAACACTTAGAGAGCTAGCAAATCTCATAATCTCTGCCTAAACACCCTCTCTAAGGACAATGGAATTCAATACCGAATTCTATGAATAATACAAGCCTAGAGACCTCTATTTATAGGCTTTAGAAGACCTAAGACAATACTGATTCGGAGTTCTATGAGCGGTGTCCGAACTTAGACATAGGGCGTCCGAACGGCAAGCAGCAATCGACTTCCATAACGCGCTTCACACGTTTCTTTATTAAACTTCAGTCTCTGCTTCCGGACGATGTTGCCCTTATGCCCGGACCATTGCAACCTGTCTTCACCAAGGGTGTGCTGAGCTGTTCAGAATCTTCTCAAACACTGAATAATCCGGACTGTGTTGCCCTATCATCCGGACGATTGGATGCTGTCTATTTTGAGCTGTTCAGAATGTTCTCAAACACTGATGGGCGTCCAAATGGTCAACTGTGGATCCGAATTTTGCTGAGTTGTAAACTGTGCACAATCTTCTTGGAATTTGAAAATTGTCTTATTGATGTTTGTGACACTGATAATTGTCATATTAAGGCCCTTTCCATATTTGGAGAAATAATCTCTGAATATTCTGAACATTTTGAATAATTACGGCATCCCTATTATAGCAGCACACTTACATGGTAGTGATTTTGTCAACAGAATATACCTATAAAACTAACAAACTCCCCATTTGAGCATGGTGGGACAAAATTCACTTTTTGTCTTAAAAAGACAAAGGGTAAATAGAGAATAGAAAACCACAGTTTTATATTTCTAAAGTCCAAACACATGAAAATAGAAAACTGTAAAAAGCCCATAAGAACAACTTGCAAAAAAGACAGAGGAAGAAAACAAGGTTAGTCTTTCATGTTAGATCAGTCAAAAGGTTGGCAAGACCCTTATCTTACTAGGGCCTAGCCACCCTCATCTGATGTACTCCCACTAAGAAACAACACTTTTCTTTTACTTAGTCCTTTAGTGACCGTGTATTTCCACAATGATTTGGTCACTGACTGTTTCTATAGGGACAAGTGCAAGAACAGATTTTACAGCACAATAAGCAGTGGATCTTTTTATTTATCCATATTTACTGAAATTTAAATGTTTTTTTATTACTTGGTGTTGCAACTTAGAAAGGATGTCAGAATTTTTAGGTTCTAGGTTCAACTAGCAAGTTGGTCAATTTAACCATCTTTCGCAAAAAAAAAAAAAAAAAAATAATAATAATAATAAAAAAATCGCTCACAAGAATTACCAGAAGTTAGAAACCAAAGAAGAAAAAAAATAACCTTAGGGGAGCTTTGGATAGTACACAATTTCATTGCATGAGAGGAAGACACTATCTAGCATTTAAGATGCAACAGAAGAATTTGTTAAATATCAGTCACAAACTCTCAATCATATATAAGCATGCTGGTTCATCTACTTTACCTCTTTACTACTCATAGCCACATATCTTCTTAACACATTATTAGCACTATCTTCTCCGCTAATTTAACACATTATTAGCGCTATCTTTGCTAATTTAACACATAATTAACGCTATCTTCTCCTCTAATTTAACACGCCATTAGTCAACCACACACCTCATTCTTCTATCACTGCATTTCTCTATTATTTTTTCAACCTTTGGTTCATCTGTTGGTCTTATCAGTGTATTGATGCCTTGGTACCAAAAAATTCGTTTATCTGTTGGTCTCCTCAATTTACAGATGCCTTGGTACCTAAACCTCCAGTCTTTTTATCAAGACTTGTATCACACCACAGTATAATCATGCAAACAGCATCACATTCATAATCTCAACCAAAACATGTTACACATATTAAATGCTAAACATCAATTAGCATATAATCAAATAAAACAGATATCACTACATTGCTAAAGACTAAACGACACATATCACCCCCAGTGAGTAAGAAATACTCACAGTTCTTTCCTACTACAAAGATTGATCCATAGATATAATCACTGCAATATACATATATAATACAAGCAAATAGTGATTCAGTACAATTCACTAAACATAAATTTTAACCATATACTCATTTCTGATTTCTTAATACTAATATTGTTTCGATAAAGTCACGGCATATAAAATCTTTCAATCATAATGCCATATATTTCATGTGGACATTATAATTGCATTCATTATTAAATTACCAAAATTCCCTTAACCATAACAATTACCAAAAAACCCTTTTAAAAATACCAATTTTACATCACATAATCAACAAATAGTTAACACTACACAGCCCTAAATTAGTAAATCCACAATATCCCCACATCACAATCCATTCGGCCAACTACCACAATTCTAAGATTCCCAACTATTCACAACAACAGAGTTTATTTTTAAAGCCCAAATCACCTAACTTTTCACACTACCCCAATATTTGGTCAATTAGACTTCAAACGCTCAACCAACAATAGGGGATTAAACTTCACTTTGAAAACCTTATTTTAAAAACATAACTTAAATCATTAAAGGATAAGAATCTTATCCGAAATATCTAAAATATCTTTTTAGGATATTTTGTAAAATATCTCAAAATATCTATTGGGATATTTTGTAAAATATCTCAAAATATCTTTTGAAATATTTTGTAAAACGACACTAAAACAATATTCCTTTTCTTTCTTAATCCGTTTTACTATCCTTAAAACGTTCTTTCCTTTTCATATCTCATTCTACCACTTATCTTTAAAAGCATTCTTTCCTTTTCTTATATATCATTTTATCATAAAAACATAAAAACTAACTTAAGAGCTTTATGAACTTACCACAAGCAAACACAAGAGAGATGAGATCCGGCCAAAGAGTGTGATGAAGAAGATCCTTGATTCTCCTTCTCTTGTACCAATCCGAGAGGTAGAGAGAGAGAGTTAGAGATATCTATATATGTTTGTGAAGAAGAAAAGAGAGTTCTTCTTTTGAATCGAAACTAAAAGGGAAAGAGCAAGAGCTTTTCATGCTACGGCATCGGTGGCAGTGATGGAAAGAGGCATGAAAGAATCAGAGAAATCAAGAGAAGAGAAGGTAGAGAGTTACCAAAACTTGTCGTCCAAGGGAGAAGAAGATGCAATCCTTCTTCTTTTATGCAATTCCAATTAAAGAGAGGACTAGAGGAAGAGCTAGAAAGCTTCTTCCTTTCTCTTGATGCAACCAAACCAAAAGAGAAGAAAAGAGAGTTGCAAAAATAAGAGAGAAGCCGAGAGAGAAATTTGAGAGACTTTCTCCAAGAGAATAAGGAGATGCAATTTGTGAGAAGAGCCATCCGTTTATAAAAGAATGAATGGCCAAGATCTTTCCACCATAATCTCATCTAATGGATTAGAAACCAACTTGGAGAACAAGTTTATGATTAATTGCTATGAGTCATCAAGCAATGATGATTTGCTAGAAAAGAATCAAAGAGAAGAGAAATAAAGAGTTTACACGTTTAAGAGAGAGGGAGTGATTCATCTAAAATAATCATTACACTTCAAAAATATCCCTTATCTTATTTTCATCTAATGGTTGGGAGAGTTTCTTAAGCATTAAGTTTGGATCAATGGTTGAGAGTTTTACACATGGGTAGGTGAGGTGTTGCCATGAGTCATCAATCAATGATGACTTTGTAAAGATATCACGGATTAAGCTTTCAAAACAATACATTCAAGTGTGAACGCATTTAGTATATCATGATGAGTTATTCTAGTAATCATTACATTATCAAAATATCTTCTTATCTTATCTTCAATCCAATCTTATCCTATAGTTAGGTAATTTTATCCTTAAATATTTGCTTGACCTTATAGTCACTATTAAACTACCATACAAGACAAGAATAGACACTTGTCAACTCAAGAAAGCATCAGAAAATCAATAGGGTGACGTGGCAGAATCTTGGGCTGCCACATATGCATGCTGTCTAGTCCAGGGACAGTAGGTTCACGGACTGTTTTGGCAATCCTACAAAATCTGATTTCTATGAAACTTTATAGATAGATAGAGGACTCCAAGATGATCGTTTTGGCTTTTAAATCGACCAAAACGGAATTTGTTTGACCCTATTTTTGTTATTCCAAAGTTTAAGGTCCGTTTTAACATGCCGATACACTTATACATATTTTTCAATAAACATTTAATCTCTTTGAACATATCTTGATGAATATTTATGAATAAATATTTATATTTAGTTTATTAGACCATAAATCCGATTTTAAGATATTTTATTTAATATCTTAAAATTTTGGGTTGTTACACCTCCAATCCAAGTTGAGATACCTACAGAAGCCTCACATCTTAGACTGCCCCTCCTCCTCAGTATGATGCAGGATTTGCTCAGCTATTGGTTGCTTTTAGTGCGATGCAGGGAGATATTAGCTCCATTCAGCGATAGGTCCGCTCTACCGGCACTCGAGTTGAGCAGTGCCAGCTGGATATCCAAGAGTGCCTCAAGCATCATCATCCTAATGAGGATTGATTTTATAGTTCGTTTTGATGTTTTTGATTCATTTTGAGATAGTTATTTTTATTGGATTATTGTAATACTTTTTTAAACTCTGGATTTTATTTATACTTTGTTTTACCCTCTTCAGAGTTCCAGAAGAATCCAGCACTCAAGTACATCCGTCCGGACGACGTGGTAATACCGTCCGGACGCCTGTCAGTGTTTAATAAGTAAAATGATTTCTTTCGCAGACACAATGATATGAACTTTCACCAACAAATGTGATGAAACCCGATAGCAATGATGGTTTGAAACCCCAAGATCGTGTAGACAAGAATTGTCGAGGCTTGACCCGTCACCTAACTAGATGAGAAACCAAGAATACGAAGGATTGAAACGCCACACCAAGAATCTGAATCTCTTCAAGAATTAAGGTGATAAGTTTGGTTGTTTGAACGCCACAAGATTAACTTGATAAGCTCAAGAAGTTCTTTTAGGAACAAAGAGGAACACAAGACCTCACAATAATAATTTTCTGAAAACAAAAATCTATATCTTACAAAATTCGTAATGCCCATCTATATACTTGGAACAACCCTCCAAGAATAGGAAAAGTCTTAACTATTGCTTTAAAAGCAACACAAGTGCCAACATAAACAAGTCCCCACATTTTTAGGTCTCTTTGGAATTCTAGAGGCAGCCAAAATAACTAAATGACTAAATTCATAACCAGCCAAGACCAAGTTCATTCCCCTATTTAATATCCTTGAAACTCAACAAGTTCACACTCTTTAATGGTCAAACCATGCTGGTCACGTTTTTGCATGCTAATTATCCTCTTCAATTGCTTTGATGACATGGACTAAGCCTTGATTATTATTTGAGCCCATCTTGGTATTTTTAGAATCAGCCCAATTCTCTTGGATTAGCCCATTTAGTGCTTCCTTGAAACGTTTGGCTCTAAGTCTTGTAATTGGGCCACTAGGAAGTGACAAAGGGTCTTGCGCAACTTCAATCAGCCCAATTCTCTTGGATTAGCCCATTTAGTGCTTCCTTGAAACGTTTGGCTCTAAGTCTTGTAATTGGGCCACTAGGAAGTGACAAAGGGTCTTGCGCAACTTCAGCTCCATTCCCATGTGTATGATTAGCATGTCCAGCTCCTTGGTTTCCATCATTCTCCCCCTCTTGAGAAGGATTTGTCCTCAAATCATCACTTGGAATGGTACGTCACCCCGAGGTAGGAGTTTTGAACGCCGTTTCTCTGGAAAACGTTCCTTCCTTTAGTGTAACCAAACCCAATCTCCTGGTTCAAATACTACCTTCTTGCGTCCCTTGTTGGCTTGATGGACATATTGTTGAGTCCTCCTTTCAATGTTCAGCCGTGCCTTTTCATGAATCATCTTTACAAATTCTGCCTTCTTTTTGCCATCTAAGTTCACACGTTCACTCAAAGGTAAAGGAGTTAAATCCAAAGGTGACAATGGGTTAAAGCCATAAACAATTTCAAATGGTGAAAACTTAGTTGCAGAATGTATACTTCTATTGTAAGCAAATTCAACATGTGGCAAACAATCTTCCCATGTTTTCAAATTCTTTTTAATGATAGCACGCAACAAAGAAGACAAAGTTCTATTTACTACTTCAGTTTGACCATCCGTTTGTGGATGACAAGCAGTAGAAAACAACAATTTGGTTCCCAACTTTCCCCACAAAGTCTTCCAAAAGTAACTCAAAAACTTTGCATCCCTATCAGAAACAATGGTCCTAGGCATGCCATGTAACTTAACAATTTCTTTGAAGAACAAATCAGCTATATGTGAAGCATCATCAGTTTTATGACAAGCAATGAAGTGTGCCATCTTGGAAAATCTATCTACCACCACAAAAACTGAATCTCTCCCCCTCTTAGTCCTAGGTAAACCTAAAACAAAATCCATAGAAATATCAGTCCAAGGTTCACTAGGTATTGGCAAAGGGGTGTACAAACCATGGGGTTTCAACTTAGACTTAGCATGTTTACACGTGATACACTTCTCACAGATTCTTTCCACATCACGTTTCATATGAGGCCAAAAAAAATGATCATGCAAAATTCCTAAAGTCTTAGCTACACCAAAATGACCCATCAAACCACCACCATGAGCTTCTCTCACAAGCAATTCACGCAAAGAACACATAGGCACACACAGTTTATTTTCCCGAAACAAAAATCCATCTTGCCTATAAAACTTATCAAACGCCACTTTTTCACATGCATTGAACACATCACCAAAATCAGAATCTTGTGCATACAAATCCTTAATATATTCAAAGCCAAGCAATTTTGTATCTAAAATGGAAAGTAAAGCATACCTTCGGGACAATGCATCAGCCACCACATTTTCCTTACCTTGCTTGTATCTGATCACATAAGGAAATGTTTCAATGAATTCCACCCACTTGGCATGGCGTTTGTTCAACCTTTGCTGTCCTTTCAAATGCTTCAAAGATTCATGATCTGTGTGAATCACAAATTCCTTTGGCCATAGATAGTGCTGCCAATTTTCCAAAGCCCTTACCAAGGCATACATTTCCTTATCATAAGTGGGGTAATTTAGGGCTGCCCCACTCAACTTTTCACTGAAATAAGCAACTGGATGACCACCTTGCATCAAAACAGCTCCAATACCTATTCCTGAAGCATCACACTCAATTTCAAAAGTTTTAGCAAAGTTAGGTAAAACAAGCAAAGGTGCATTAGTTAACTTTTCTTTGATCAGATTAAATGCATTTTCTTGTTCTTTTCCCCACTTAAACGGCACATTTTTCTTGATGACTTCAGTAAGAGGGGCGGCTAAGCTACTAAAATCACGCACAAACCGTCTATAGAAGCTAGCTAAGCCGTGGAAACTCCTCACTTGGCTGATTGTTGTAGGCGTTGGCCACTCTTGGATTGCCTTCACCTTTTCCTCGTCCACCCCAATTCCTCTCTTACTAACAACAAAACCAAGAAACACAAGCTTATCCGTGCAAAAGGTACACTTCTTGAGGTTAGCAAACAACTTTTCTTTCCTCAGAATTTCCAAAACAGATTTTAAATGCATCACATGTTCTTCCAAGTTTTTGCTATAAATTAGGATATCATCAAAATACAGAACTACAAATCTGCCAATAAATGCACGCAAAACATGGTTCATCAAACGCATAAATGTGCTCGGCGCATTAGTTAAGCCGAAAGGCATCACTAACCATTCATACAAACCATATTTAGTTTTAAAAGCAGTTTTCCATTCATCACCTTCCTTCATCCTAATTTGATGATATCCACTCTTAAGATCAATTTTTGTAAAGACACAAGAACCATGCAATTCATCCAGCATATCATCTAACCTAGGAATAGGATGACGATACTTTACCGTTATGTTGTTGATGGCCCGGCAGTCAACACACATTCTCCATGTTCCATCCTTCTTAGGAACTAATAGCACCGGGACCGCACAAGGACTCATGCTTTCACGCACATACCCCTTCTCCAATAATTCACCTACTTGCCTCTGAAGTTCCTTGGTCTCCTCGAGATTGCTCCTATAAGCAGGTCGGTTAGGAATTGATGCACTGGGTATGAAATCAATTTGATGTTCAATCCCTCGGATTGGAGGTAAGCCACTAGGTACCTCTTCGGGAAAGACATCTTCAAACTTCTGCAAAAGAGAAACAATATTGCTCGGCAAAGCACCGACGAGATCATTAGTACATAAAAGAGCCTCCTTGTACATGAGTACAATAAGGGGCTGGTGTGAAAATAATGCTCTCTTGATCTCACTTTTTTTTGCAATGTAATTGAATTTTTCCTCTCTTGCTCTTACTATGGCCGAAATCCTTTCTCTTTCTTTTTCACTCTGATCAATGTTTTTCTCTCTTTCTTTTTTTTTTCAACTCTTTTTTTCCACTTTCGGCCTTCCTTTCTTTTTCTTTTCATTTGATCTTTGTAACTTTAGTTCGTCCTCCATGACCTGTTTTGGAGTTAATGGCACAAGAGTAATGGGTTGCCTTTTAAGAGTGAAAGAATACCTATTTGTGAATCCATCATGCGTAACCCTCCGATCATACTGCCATGGTCTTCCCAACAATAAATGGCATGCATGCATAGGAACCACATCACAAAGCACCTCATCCTCATATTTGCCAATGGATAATGCCACCAACACTTGCCTTGTCACCTTGATTTCGCCACATTCATTCAGCCACTGAAGCCGGTAAGGGTGAGGATGTTTTAAGGTGGTTAAGGCCAATTTCTCCACCAAATAAGTGCTGGCTACGTTTGTGCAACTCCCACCATCAATAATGACGCTGCAAACTTTGTTATTTACAAAGCACCGAGTATGAAACAAGTTTTCTCTTTGGTTACTTTCTTCCTCCTTAACTTGCACATTGAGAACTCGCCTTGCTACCAATAAATCTCCAACCACAGCATTTTGCTCATCATCGGCATCCTCCAAAGGTGGCATGTCATCATCATCTACTTCTTCCTCATTCTCCGACTCAAGCTCTCCTTGGGCGTTTATCACCATCACCCTTTTGTTTACACACTGGCTGGCTATGTGTCCCCGTCCCTGACATTTAAAACACTTAATATCACGTGTTTTAGAAATAGAAGCCTCGGTGTTACCTGAAGTAGTGGTGGTTGTTGGTTTGGCATTCTTAGAGGGTTCAAATTTTTGCTTATTTTGAAGCTGCTCGTCCCTTTTTGGAGCTGTCTTCCATGGGCTGGTGGTAGCCATAGGTTGTCCCCTCCTAGCCAATCCCTTCCGTTTGAATTGTTCCTCCACTTTTATGGCTTGATGCACCATATCCGTTAACTCAACATAGTGCTGCAACTCGACTATATCTGCAATCTCACGATTTAAACCGTGCAAAAACCTAGCCATGGTGGCTTCTCGGTCCCTTCTACATTAGCCCGGATCATAGCTACCTCCATCTCCTTGTAATACTCATCCACACTCTTGGAACCTTGAGTTAACCTCTGCAACTTTTGATACAATCCCCTATAATAATGGTTGGGTACAAAACGCCTCCTCATAAGCATTTTCATCTCCTCCCAAGTGTCCACGGGTGGCTCTCTATTTCTCCTCCTATTAATCAGTAATTGATCCCACCAAACAATGGCATAATCTGTGAATTCAATTGCAGCCAATTTAACCTTCTTTATCTCTGAGTAGTTGTGACAATCAAACACCATCTCCATTTTAGTTTCCCACTCCAAATAAGCTTCAGGATCATTTTTACCTTGAAAAGACGGGATTTTAATCTTTATGTTTCCTAAATCATTATCCCTCCTAGGCCTACCCATCCTAGCTTCTCTATTCCCATACCCACGCTCAAACCTGCCTCGGTTCAAATATGGCTCATCAAATTCCTCCAACTCCGCCTCTTCCTCAACATTCTGCCACGGAACACGCACCTTGTTGCCTATTGGGATTGTCTTGTTGCTGTCCCCTAGGAGTTTCTGCTTCTACCCTATCCAACCTCTCGTGAATAGGTTCTAATTCAGCCCTCAACATACGCCTCATCTCCCCTAACAACGCTTGCATTTGGAGGTTCGAAGCTGCGGGTTGTCGAAATTCTTCGGTTCTGTCTTCTTCTTGATTATTGGACATGTTTAGAATCTGCAAAACAAGGTTAGAATCCTCACAAGCACTCCCTCACGTGTTTCACTCAAGAATTAATACACTTACACTCGTGTTTTCACTCTAAACGGCTTTTACCTTCTTTTGGTCTCACACTCTCTTGCCTTTTTCCACTCTTTTGTGTCTTCTTAGTTCTTAATCGAACTTCAAGAAACTAATTCAAAATAATCCAGCAGCAATTGAGAAATAACCAAAACTCATCAAAAAGGTCAAGAACTTGAATAATGTGAGAAACAAGATAGAAAGGAAGAAATTTTCTTACTCAGAAAGGTCAAGAACTTGAATAAGGTGAGAAACAAGATTGAAAGGAAGAAATTTTCTTACTGGAATCGAGTACTTTTCTTTCCTTTTCTTTTTTTTTTCGTTTTTTTTTTTGTTTTTTTTTTTGCTCTTTTTTTTTTTTTTGTTTTTTTTTTTCACAGCAGGGAACAGGAAATTAAAAAAAAAACAATAATAAAAGATAGTCAAACTTGCCTTAGAACCAAGGCTCTGATACCAAAATGATATGAACTCCACCAACAAATGTGATGAAACCCGATAGCAATGATGGTTTGAAACCCCAAGATCGTGTAGACAAGAATTGTCGAGGCTTGACCCGTCACCTAACTAGATGAGAAACCAAGAATACGAAGGATTGAAACGCCACACCAAGAAGCTGAATCTCTTCAAGAATCAAGGTGATAAGTTTGGTTGTTTGAACGCCACAAGATTAACTTGATAAGCTCAAGAAGTTCTTTTAGGAACAAAGAGGAACACAAGACCTCACAATAATAATTTTCTGAAAACAAAAATCTATATCTTACAAAATTCGTAATGCCCATCTATATACTTGGAACAACCCTCCAAGAATAGGAAAAGTCTTAACTATTGCTTTAAAAGCAACACAAGTGCCAACATAAACAAGTCCCCACATTTTTAGGTCTCTTTGGACTTCTAGAGGCAGCCAAAATAACTAAATGACTAAATTCATAACCAGCCAAGACCAAGTTCATTCCCCTATTTAATATCCTTGAAACTCAACAAGTTCACACTCTTTAATATGGTCAAACCATGCTGGTCACGTTTTTGCATGCTAATTATCCTCTTCAATTGCTTTGATGACATGGACTAAGCCTTGATTATTATTTGAGCCCATCTTGGTATTTTTAGAATCAGCCCAATTCTCTTGGATTAGCCCATTTAGTGCTTCCTTGAAACGTTTGGCTCTAAGTCTTGTAATTGGGCCACTAGGAAGTGACAAAGGGTCTTGCGCAACTTCAGCTCCATTCCCATGTGTATGATTAGCATGTCCAGCTCCTTGGTTTCCATCAGAGGATTTTTGTTCCTCTCTTTTGGGCCACTTGCAGACTTTTCTCTAGTTTCCTATTGTTTTGGATTTTAGAAAGTTTTTTGTCTGTGGATATTATTACTCTATTTACCCTTGTACTTCTGAGACATTGAGGGGGAGTAATTGTTGTGTGGTTTTTCTCATTACTCTGTTTTACCCTTTGTCCCTTTGTGACAAAAAGGGGGAGTAATTTTTTATTTAGACCAGGATTGTATTTTTAACCGGTCAAGTATTTTTGTCCCAGAATGGCCAAAGGGGGAGTTTGTTAGTTTTTGTGTTGGCTGCATTCCGTTGGATAAAATCACTTTTATGTAATGTTGCTGCTTTCACAGGGATGCTGCTTTATCCAGAGTCTACTCTTCAGCTATGTTCTTCGAGAAGATTCTGTGAAGTTTTCAAGGATTTATTTCGGTTCCCTGTCAGCCGTCCAGACGACGTGGTATTCCGTCCGGACGCTCATCAGTCAGCAATATCCGTCCGGACGACGAGATCTTTCCGTTCGGACGCCCATCAGTGTCTAGAAGCTTCGAACAGTTCAAGATTGCATCCGTCCGGACGTAATGGCAAATCGTTCGGACGCTCTTCAGAGTTTGAGAAAATCCCAGTGTTTCAGTGCATCCGTCCGGATGACGTGGTTATACCGTCCGGACGCCATTCTGTGTTTGACAAAAATTAGGGTTTCTGCCTCAAGACACAGTTATGGGAAAACGGCTGCTACCGTCCAGACGATGTCCTCTATAAGGCAAGAACGTGCATACCAAGTTCAACCGTTCGGACGTCAGCCTTCTTGGTCCGAACGACCAAGCTTCATATATGGAAATTGCGTGCACCAGTTCAACCGTCCGGACGTTAGCCTTCAAGGTCCGGACGTTCCAACCATTATTATGGTAATTTCGTGCAGACGAAGTGTAACCGTCCGGATTTAGGGCAACACCGTCCGGACGCGGCCTTGTTATGGAAGCTTTCAGCGCTATCTTGGAGAGGCGGTTGCAGTTGACCGTCCGGACGCTCGGTCAAGCCGTCCGGACACCTTCCGGTATTTTAGTCATAACTTGTTACTCAAATATCGGATTGGGACAAAATTGGCGTCGTTGGAAAGCTTAGAAAAAATTCTGTAATTTGAGCATCCGGAAGTCCACCAGAAGCGTTCAGAAAGCCTCCGTCAAGATGGAAAGATTTGCCCATCCGGACGGCCCTGTAGAATATTCCAGAATTACTTTCCGGACAAGAAAAACTTGGCCCGTCCGGATGGCCCTGGCTCCCATCCGGATGCGTGTGTTTTAGACTCCATTTTTTAGTCGATTTTGGGTTTCCTAAGCCTATAAATAAGAGGCTTGAGACATGCTTTCAATACAGAATTTGGTGGTGAATTCTCTACAGCTTAGAGACGTGATATTCCCTCTAAAGCCTTGTCGAGTGTGATTTGATCAGCTGTGAAGTTTATCTTAGGGGTTTGCCCTAAGGTAAAGGATTCCATTGAAGACCCCTTCAGGTAGGAGACCTGGTTGGGAAGCGTTCGTGTTGGGTTACACGTTAGAGATCAAGGTACGACCACTGCATCGGGTGTATGTGAGTGTTACTATCTTGTATCTAGCTTTGTCTTCTGAATAGTGGATATCCTAGGTTTGGCTACCCCGGAGTGGTTTTTCTCTTAATTGAGTTTCCACTTCGTCAACAAAATATTTGTCTCTTTTAATTCCGCATTTAATATTTTGTTGCACACTGTTCACACACACTTGTTCAAATTAGAAGTCCATATTATTTTTCAGATTTGTTATTTATGTCAATTTGGATGACCGAGTCCTGGGCATAATAAAGTAACGAAAGAACCCCAACACTGGTTCTTGGATTAATCAACATAAAGACAACTGGAATAGATACCATATTCCAATCTGAGTGTGTTTACCGATTTCCATAGATTTATGCTTCCTTGAAGAACAACTTAGTAGATACCATGCTAAATCCTTCAAGGAAGAAAAGAGTTAGAGTAGATACCATACCTAACTCTTTGCTCAGGGAAATCAATAGCTTTAGGAGAAGATATCATTCCCTTGTGGCTGGTAAACATTAAGCATCATGTTATGATTGTAGTATTGTGCATTTTGTGAATTTTATTTGAGTATGATTAGCAGTGGATATTGAAGCCCTACCTTTTTTTCATAGTATTTTTAATTCAATCTTTTATCCCGTTTTATTCAACATATCGCTTTTAGGAATTTCTCTTTAAATACAATTTATACCAATCCTCGTGGGAATGATCTCGTATTTGCCTGCTATACTATTGTTTTGATCTTGTGCACTTGCGAGTAAAACATACAATTATTTGCCTATTTATTTAGGTAGATATTTGCACAACAAGTTTTTAGCATTCCCACTCTCATTCCATGTATTTTTTTCTTATTTCTTTCAGTTTTGGAATGTTTTTGGGATATTTGCCATGCTGAAATTTCTTGGACTTAATTGTGATATTATCTATTTTTAGTTTTACAAAAGTCCTTGTTACTGCTATTATTATGCCAAAATTTTTATTACACTAACAAGAATATTTTTGGATTTGTTTTTGGCAAAATTCTTGTTGGTTCTTTTGCAGAATCATGTCTGCCATCAGCTCTCAGTGCCGGGTCCGCCAGAGGACAGAGGAAGAGCAGAGTGCCTTCCAAGCCAAGATCATAGACCGCAATGTCCTTGCTGAGCAGAACGTGGTCCGTGCTGACATTATGGTGCCTCCATTGGATAGCATTTATGAGACTATCCAGACATATCACTGGGGCTACCTCTACACCTGCGCCTGCATCGTCCTCACCAGGCTAGTCAGGCTCTTCTATGCCAACCTTGAGGTGGCTCAGGATGATGAGCATGGGGTGGTACTGCAATCCACTGTTGACGGCCACATCATCACTATAGATCCCCAGACCATCAGTCAGTTCCTCGGGGAACCAGTCCTTGATCTGTCTGCCAGTCCTTACAATGAGGTGGTGCTTCCTCCCACTATGGACGATCTCCGAGAGTTCTTCCATGCCGTTCCACAGGGAGAGGGGCGTCATACCAACATCAGGATTGGTGCACTAGCTCCGGTTCATCGTATGTTGGCCAAAATTGTTCAGCACAATCTCTGGCCAGTTGCCAGGCGCAGTGATCTGATACTGAAAAGGGCACAGTTTGTTTATGTTGTTCATCTTCGCTTGCCTTTCTGTCTATGCAAGCATATTCTGGGAGTCATGCTTGAGGCTCGTGATGAGAGCAATACTGGTCTCCCTTTCGGCTTCCTAATCACTCAGATCATCCTTCAGTCAGGTATCAATGTGAATGGAGAGCCTAAGATGAAGATCCAGCAGCCCCTCAGCAAACAAACACTGATGAAGTCGAATGCGCAGCTGCGACGAGAGGAGTCTGATGATGAGATGCCTGCTGCTATGCATGTTGCTTTTCTAGACGTGGCTTCATCCTCCCATACTGTCCCGCCATCTGAGCCAGAGGCTAATTATTCTCAGATCATGAAGGCCTTAGCTGCCATTCAGGGAGGTATGTCCACCATGCAGCAGTCCATCTCCTCTTTGCATCTCGAAGTGCGGTCTATCAACAAGAGGGTGGAGCAGACCCATTTGGACCTTCAGGAGTGCCTTCGAGTCCATCATCTGGACAGCAGTGATGATGAGGATGCTGCAGCTCAGACTGTACACTTGCCAGAGGATGTTTGATTTCCCTTTGTTTTATTGTTGTTTTTATTTTTGATGAGACTTTTTGATAGTTTCTGTTATTTTGTTAAAAACTTAAACTAATATTACTCTATTTACCCGGGGTCCTTCTGAGACCGTTAGGGGGAGTAATTTTTATGACAGTTAGTTTTTATTACTCTGTTTTACCCTTTGTCCCTTTGGGACAAAAAGGGGGAGTAATTTTAAT
This sequence comes from Alnus rubra, assembly GCA_028654335.1. Taxonomy (NCBI): domain Eukaryota; kingdom Viridiplantae; phylum Streptophyta; class Magnoliopsida; order Fagales; family Betulaceae; genus Alnus; species Alnus rubra. Next base: position 122,084 of record JAJPGS010001738.1, read on the forward strand.
TTTTGGACCGAGAATGTATTTCCAAACCGGTCAAGTGATTTTTGTCCCAGAATGGCCAAAGGGGGAGTTTGTTAGTATTTTGGCTTCATTCTGTGTTTGGATAAAATCACTTATGTGTAAAGATGCTGCAAACAGGGATTTCACTTGTCAGAGCATTTTCAGAAGACTCTGCACTGCGAAAAAGATAGAAGATTTTAGTTTCCCTGTCAGCCGTCAGGACGACGTGTCATCCCGTCCGGACACCCATCTGTCCACTGTTCCATCCGTCCTGACGACGTGTTTATCCTAACCGGACACCAGACAAACCAGCATCATCCGTCTGGACAACGTATCTTTTCCGTCCAAACCCTACACTGTATCGAGAAACTTTTGTTCCAGGTTGCATCCGTCCGGACATCTCAGCAGCCCGTCTGGACGCCTCTCAGTACTCGAACAGTCTCAGATTCTTTCCAAGTTCCAATAAAGGGAAGATAGATCAACCGTCCGGATGATGTGGTATCCCGTCCGGACGCGCGTCTTCTTAAGGTAAGAATCGCAATTCAAATGTCACTGTCCGGACGTCAATCAGCCTTGGTCCGGACGCGCGCTCATCAGTTAAGGAAATTGCCGATTCGACTTCAACCGTCCGGACGTCTGCCTCTCTTGGTCCGGACGCACGCATAGTAGATATGGAAATTGCGTGTTGAAGAATTGCCGTCCGGACGTTCATCCCCCTTGGTCCGGAAGCGCTAAGCCTTATATGGAAATTACTTGCAGTGGACGTGCGACCGTCCGGACGCAAGTCTTAAACAGGAAAGATTTTCAGCAAAATTTTCGAAAAATCCTGTCGCACAGTTGTCCATCCAGACGGCCCAATAGCACCTTCCGAACGGCGTCCGTACAGATTACAGCAGTCGCCCATTCTGCACCTCAGCCTATAAATAGAGGCCCCTGGGCATTGAGAACTGCAAGAATTCGGTATTGAATTCCACAAGAGCTCAGAGAAGTTCAATATCCCTCTAAAGCCGTTTCAAGTGTGCTGCGCTACAACTGAAGTCTATCTTAGAGGTCGGCTCTAAGGTAAGGAATTCCATTGAAGACCCCTTCAAGTAGGAGACCTGGTTGGGAAGCGTTCGGGTTGGGTTACACGTCAGAGAGCAAGGAACGACCACTGCATCGGGTTAATGTGAGTGTTACTATCTTGTATCTAGCTTCGTCTTCTGAATAGTGGAATTCCTGGGTTTAGATGCCCCGGAGTGGTTTTTCTCTTTATTGATTTTCCACTTCGTCAACAAAAACTATGTGTCTTTTATTTTCCGCTGTGCTTGATTTTTGTTGACACTTGTTGCACACACTTTCTTTTAGAAGTCAATTTCAATTTTCAATTGGTATCAGAGCTTGGTACACTCTGAGAAGATTAAATTTCTTGAGTGTTATTTATTTGACTTTTATAATGTCTAATTTGAGTATGCATAAAGTTGCTTCTGTTTCTCATAATATGCCTATTCATAGAACCATGTTTGTTAAGCCTATTATGTCTCATACTCAATAATCTATCTGTGGGAGAAAATGGGTAAATCAGTTTATAGGTACCTGTCATCACTGTGGTGTTACTGGTCATATACGCCCAAATTGTTTCCAGATTAGGTCCCAAAAACCTAGGAACAACACTCTTGCCCCTAGAAAAGATGAACCAGGTTTTACAGAACAAGTCAAAATATTAAGTGATCAAGTTAATCTCATTAGTGAGAAGTTAGCATGCCTCACCCCTAATGAGCAAAGATCTGTCTTGGTAAATAATCATAAGAAAACTTTCAAACAAGTCTGGGTCAAAAAGGAAGATAATCTGTGTTTAGTTTCTCATACTGCACTGAAAATTCTTGATACTTGTTTGTGGTATTTGGATAGTGGTTGTTCTAAGCACGTGACAGGTGACAAGACATTACTGAAAGAAGTTCAGATGGGCAAAGGTGGAAGGATCACCTATGGAGATAGGAGTCAATCCAAAGTTATTGGAAAAGGAACCATTGATATCTAGGTCTCAGGGCATCACATGAAGCTTTGTAAGTAGAAGGGCTCAAGGCAAATATTCTCAGCATCAGCCAATTTTGTGACAATGACTTGGTGGTGCAATTCTCCAAAAAGGAATGCAATATATTTGACAGTAGTGGTAGATGGCTTATGGGGGGAGAAGGAACTGCTGACAACTGTTATGGTCTTCATGGTCTCACTACAGATCCTCAGATCTTCTATAATAAAGCAACCATAGATGACAGTAAGCTGTGGCATCGGAGGTTAGGACATTTAAATTTCTTAGATATGTTAAAAATTGCTGGCAGAGAAATTGTTAAAGATCTACCCAAAATGGAGAAGACTGGGAAAGGAATCTGTGGTGCTTGTCAACTGGGGAAACAGATTCGGGCAGCCCATAAAAAGACCTCAGGTATTCATACTTCAAAAAATTTAGAATTGCCGCACATGGATCTCATGGGTCCCACTAGAACTGCTAGTCTGGGTGGGAAAAGATATATTCTGGTTATTGTGGATGATTTCTCTCGATATTCTTGGGCTATCCCCCTTCGGGAAAAATCTGATGCTTTTGATGCAGCTCAGCATTTATTCAAGAAGATTTAGGTTGAGCAAAATTGCCAGATTATGAGAATCCGCAATGATCATGGAAGAGAATTTGAAAATTCCAAATTCGAAGAATTCTGTCTCTCAAACGGAATCAAGCAGGAATTTTTCTCTCCTATCACTCATCAGGAAAATGGAGTTGTTGAAAGAAAGAACATGGTTATTCAGGAGATGGCTCGTGTAATGATCCACTCAAGGAATCTTGCTCAACATTTTTGGGGAGAAGCAGTAATACTGCATGACACATTATCAACAGAGTATACCTGAGGCCTGAAACCAACAAGACTCCCTATGAAATTTGGCGAGGTAAGAAACCCACTGTAAAGTATTTCAAAACTTTTGGAAGTAAATGTTATATCCTTCGTGACAGGGAGAATCTTAGGAAGTTTGATTCCAAGAGTCATGAAGGTATATTCCTGGGATACTCCCCAAACAGTCGTGCCAACAGGGTCTTCAATAAAAGGACAGAGACTGTGATGGAATCCATAAACATGGTTGTTGATGATGAAGAAGATGAGAGACCAACCAACAGTGAAGAAAGTCAGCTCAATACAGTAGAGCCAGCTCAAGCAGATTGTACTAAGTCTTCTCCGAACATGTCTCCAGAGAAATCTCCATCTCCGACAGCTTCAGACACCACCTCTTGTACTTCCAAAGATGAGGATATTTCTGCTAATCAGCCTAAGCAAGCATGGGTAAAGCACAATCATCCTCCTCAGCAGCTCCTCGGAACCATAAATGAAGGGCGTAGGCTAAGAAGCAGGGTCATTCAGCCCAACAGTGAAGTAGCCAATCAAGTTTCCTACAGTTGCTACCTTGCTCAGTCAGAACCCAAGATAGTTGATGAAGCTCTACAGGATGAAGGATGGGTGTCTGCCATGCATGATGAGCTCCATCAATTCACCATAAATGATGTTTGGACCTTGGTTCCCCGTCCTGCTGAACATAACATCATTGGCACTAAGTGGATCTTCAAGAATAATACAGATGAGCATGGCACTGTGGTCAGGAATAAAGCTCGCCTTGTTGCTCAGGGATATACTTGATAGATGGAATAGACTTCAATGAAACCTTTGCTCTAGTTGCCAGGTTAGAATCCATCAGAATTCTTCTCTCCATTACTTGTCATCTTGGGTTCAAGCTATACCAGATGGACGTAAAGAATGCTTTTCTGAACGGTATTCTTCAAGAAGAAGTTTATGTAGAACAACCAAAGGGCTTTCAAGACCCTCATCATCCCCATCATGTGTACAAACTGAAGAAGGCATTATATGGACTTAAGCAGGCCCCTCGAGCATGGTATGAGCGTCTCACCACTTATCTCCTGGCTAAAGGGTTCACAAGGGACAAGCTGATCGAACCCTATTTATCAGGCAACAAGGTACTCACAAACTCATCGCTCAAATTTATGTTGATGACATCATTTTTGGAGCCACTTTAGACTCTCTTTCCCGTGAGTTCTCTGAGGAAATGAAGCAGGAATTTGAGATGAGCATGATTGGTGAGCTGAACTACTTCCTTGGCCTTCAAGTTAAGCAAACTGATGAAGGCATCTTCATCTCTCAGTCTAAGTATGCTAAGGATCTGGTCAAACGATTTGGTTTGGATGGAAAGAGTCGTGCTCGCCCTCCCATGAGCACCAGTGTCAAGATTAGCAGTGATCTTGCAGGAAAATCTATTGATCCATCCCTTTACAGAAGCATGATAGGGAGTCTTCTGTATCTTACAGCCAGCAGACCGGACAATGCTTTCAGTGTGGGAGTATGTGCTCGTTTTCAGGCAAATCCTAAGGAATCTCACCTCACTGCAGTAAAGCGTATCATCAGGTATGTCAATGATACCCTTTCTTATGGCATTTGGTATTCTAGAGAAACAAACCTTGTTGTTGCAGGATACTCTGATGCAGATTGGGCTGGAAATGCTGATGATCGAAAGAGCACCTCGGGAGGATGTTTCTATGTGGGGAACAATCTTGTTGCATGGATGAGCAAGAAACAAGCCTCCATATCTCTCTCCACTACTGAGGCTGAGTATATTGTTGCGGGTAGCTGCTGTACCCAATTACTATGGATGAAGACATTGCTGGGGGACTACGGATTCTCTCAAGATACTATGATTATCAATTGTGATAATACTAGTGCCATCAATATTTCCAAGAACCCTGTTCAGCATTCCCGGACCAAGCACATCGACATCAGACATCACTTCTTACGTGATCTTGTGGAATCCGAGGTAGTCTCACTCTCATTCGTCCCCACTGAAAACCAATTGGCTGATATTCTTACCAAACCTCTAGATGGTAGCATGTTTGAGTCCCTTCGAAAAGCCATTGGTGTATGTGCCATGTCCTAGACATGATGTTCCATGCTGGGATAAGCTTCTTGCCCGCATGATGTTGATATAAAAAAAAAATAATAATAAAAAAAAAAAAATTAGCAGGTTGGTCCCTTCTAAGGTATGTCAGCTCTCTCATGCACTTTACTTGGTTTATTAGTTCACTATGCATGGATGAATTTTTCTTACATATGGTTGAGAACACAATTCTGACATATGCAAAGGTTTCCTGCTCACTTGCTTTGATTGATAGCTTCTTTTCCTCATGCGATGAAAAATGTGCACTATCTACGACCCTCCTATAAGGTACATCTTTCCTTCTCTGACCTTTTTGTTTCTAGAAATTTTGGATAAGAGAATAAGTTTTTGATACGATGACCAAATAGACCTCATGCTAGTTGAACCTAGAGCCTATAAACTCTGGCACTCCCTATAGTTTGCAGCACCTTAAGAAACAAGCAGTTAATCGTATGAAATCTATGCTTTACAGTATATATTCTTTGCTTCTATGCTACTTTTGCTTTATGCATTGCCCTTTACGCGCAAGTGAAACATTTACGTTGTCCTTCATGGTACAAGTAAATCACTTAGGTGCTGTATCGCAGGGGGAGTGTATCAGATGAGGGTGGCTAGGCCCTAGTAAGGTTTGACTTTTAGCTTATCTTCCATTTATTTTCTCTCTTGTCTAAGAAAATCTGGTTGCTATTGGTCAAAATATTGAAAGTCATACCTTATGGGTAAAGGTCTTCACACACCCACACATTGCATGAGCAAATAGTGCTATTTTTCGTACTCGAGTTGCAAGGGAATCTGTGCCTATCTTACTTTTGTCTATCAACTGTATGTTTGAATAATTTTGACATGCTTTGTGTCTAATTTCTCAAGACAGGGATACATGAACGTGCTCTTATACTTGTGAAGGACCTATCCGTGCTGCTTTTTCTTCTTTCCATTCAACTTGATGTTTTCCTTCCTTTTTGTTTGTAAAACTAGTTGACTTATATTACTCTGTTTCCCGGGTCCTTCTGAGACCGTTAGGGGAGTAATTTTTATGACAGTTGGTTTTCATTACTCTGTTTTAACCTTTGTCCATTTGTGACAAAAAGGGGGAGTAATTTTAATTTTTGAACCGGGAATGCATTTCCAAACCGGTCATGTGATTTTTGTCCCAAAATGGCCAAAGGGGGAGTTTGTTAGTATTTTGGCCTCATTCTGTGTTTGGACAAAATCACTTATGTGTAAAGATGCTGTAAACAGGGATTTCACTTGTCAGAGCATTTTCAGAAGACTCTACACTGCAAAAAAGATAGAAGATTTCAGTTTTCCTGTCAGCCGTCCGGACGATGTGTCATCCCATCCGGACGCCCATCAGTCCACTGTTCCATCCGTCTGGACGACTTATCTTTTCCGTCCAGACCCTACACTGTATCGAGAACTTCTGTTCCAGCTTGCATCCGTCCGGACATCTCAACAGCCCGTCCGGACACCTCTCAGTACTCGAACAGTCTCATATTCTTTCCAAGTTCCAATAAAGGGAAGATCGATCAACCTTCCGGACGATGTGGTATCCCGTCCGGACACGCGTTTCCTTAAGGCAAGAATCGCAATTCAAATGTCACCGTCCGGACGTCAGTCAGCCTTGGTCCGGACGCGCGCTCATTAGTTAAGGAAATTGCCGATTCGACTTCAATCGTCCGGACGTCTGCCTCTCTTGGTCTGGTCGCACGCATAGCAGATATGGAAATTGCGTGTTGAAGAATTGTCGTCCGGATGTTCATCCCCCTTGGTCCGGACGCGCTAAGCCTTATATGGAAATTACTTGCAGCGGACGTGCGACCGCCCGGACCTCAGTGTCTCACCGTCCGGACGCAAGTCTTAAACAGGAAAGATTTTCAGCGAAATTTTCGGAAAATCCTGTTGCACAGTTGTCCGTCCGGACGGCCCAAGAGCACCTTCCGGACGGCACCTGTACAGATTACAGCAGTCGCCCGTTCTGCACCTCAGCCTATAAATAGAGGCCCCTGGGCATTGAGAACTGCAAGAATTCGGTATTGAATTCCACAAGAGCTTAGAGAAGTTCAAGATCCCTCTGAAGCCGTTTCAAGTGTGTTGCGCTACAACTGAAGTCTATCTTAGAGGTCGGCTCTAAGGTAAGGAATTCCATTGAAGACCCCTTCAGGTAGGAGACCTGGTTGGGAAGAGTTCGTGTTGGGTTACACGTCAGAGAGCAAGGTACGACCACTGCATCGGGTTAATGTGAGTGTTACTATCTTGTATCTAGCTTCGTCTTCTGAATAGTAGAATTCCTGGGTTTGGCTGCCTCGGAGTGGTTTTTCTCTTAATTGAGTTTCCACTTCGTCAACAAAACTATGTGTCTTTTATTTTCCGCTGTGCTTGATTTTTGTTGACACTTGTTGCACACACTTTCTTTTAGAAGTCAATTTCAATTTTCACTGCTCTATAAATATAGGCCTCCGTAAGACTATTTAATATACTTCAATGGATCAGATGAAACACAGACGTCACTCTCAGCTTCCGCTCTCTCTTATATTCTCTTCTCTTTTATAATTACATCAAATATTTTCTACATGATTTTCTACAAAAATAATTAAGATTAATTAATAGCTCGATCTTCTCAACTAGATCCATGACGGCCACTGGTACAGGTTCAAATAACTGCAACTGGTGAGTGGTGAGGTGGTAAATGTACGTAATACTATTAACTTGATTGTAAAATACAACGTACCAACGACTAATATCCATGAGACAAAAATCTCTAAATTCTAATAAATTCATCTCAAAGAAATTTATATTAGAATTCTCTTAGGTGCAAATAATTTTTGAGATTATGTTGGTTGGCAACGTCAAAATCTTTGAGACGTTTTGCACTACTTCGAGATTTACCTAACAAGATGGGTACACGAAATGACTCTTTGTTAGGGGGATTTATGGTCATAAAAAATAAAAAAAACAAAAAAAAAACCTAGCTGTGTGGGACATTGTAAATTCCAGCAAAGTTTACAAGTGCTTATCTAAGCAATGAAGTGGAAGAGAACTTAGCATAAAAAGTAAAAATAAAAAAAATAAAAAGTAAGTTTTTTCCTTTTGATTGATACATTAATTTGAGATTAGAGATTATAGGAAAAACAACCCAATTCCAGAGTAAACAATATTGTATCATATATATCTATATATAAACTGAATGTTTTGTTTTGCCTAGTACGTAAGAGTAGTTAAGCAAAATAAAAACAAAAATAAAAAGGCATGCCCTATTTAAACGTCCCTACAGGCTAGCTACATTGGTTTGTGAATTTGCAATCCTGGAATGCTGCAATGTGGGTTTCTGTGCAATGCTGCAATGCATTTTCGGAGAACCGATCATGGTTCGAAGTGTTTCTTCTTGGTTTATGTATTTGTCCACCTTATCCATAACCCCCATTAGATTATTAGGCACTCTTCGGGCGTGGTCGGCCATCAGTGGACCCTCGGGTCATAGCCCTTGAAATACGGCCGCGTATACCATTTTTTCGGTGGCATTCTCAACAGATGATTTGCCTGGTTGAATCTCATAACGTAGTCCCTTAGGGACTCATTTTCATGTTGGCTGATGTGCAAATTTATTTAACTCGCAAGCGCACAAATCGTTTACAATATAGTGTATGTGCAAGTGCGAGGTCGAATCTACATGGAATTGTGTTGCAAAAATTAATTTCTATTCAAACTAATTCTATTTTAACCTAATTCAGAATTTTGGGGTTTCGTGAATAAAAGAAAAATAAAATAATATAAAACAAAACAAAACAAAATGTACTAAGTTTTAGAATCCACACCCACCAAATCACAGCAACAAATTCTCATGGTCGTCAATACATATCCGAAGTTCTCACCATACAAATCGTATGTATGTTCTACTATGCCTTAAAAATTTATTAAATCATTCAATAAATTTTTTCTTTGCACAAATCACCAAAGATATCCGATTTAAACCAAATTATTAAATGTATCCGTAGAACGAAACACAATGAATATCCAATGTTTTGATAAATGAAAAATCCAAGCAATCAATTAAATGAGACTATCTCAAATCATCACATGTATTCGGAAATCACAATAGATATCCAAAAAATTATCTCAATAATTGAAAAGAAGTAAAACATTGAAAATATTAAACCCAATAAAATCGGATAGTATAAACTCTCATAAAAATATTGTTGCTCTTCAAAGGTGAGGTTTCATCATCAACCTTAGTTAAAAAGTTAGCTACTCATTACTAAGAAGAAAATACTAAATTTTATTAAGAACATTAAAAAAAATAATAAAAAATAATAATAAAAAAAAAACTTACAAACTTACAAACTGCTACATGTGTGGCTGCAGGCTTGCGCCTCTCACCCCCCCCCCCCCCCCCACACACACACACACTTTACAAGAGAAAAGCTTGATATTTATAGAGCAAGAGTTGCAAATCCTCTACTTGGATAGAATCTGGAAAATAGCATGCATACTCAACCCTTAATTTGCTGCCAGTTGTAGAATTTTATGCGTCTCTCTTATTGCCCAGTTATTGAAGGAATTTGAAAATTATTGGACTTCTAATTAACTGTGTGTGTGAACAGTGTGCAACAAAATATTAAATGCAGAATTTAAAGGAGACAAATATTTTGTTGACGAAGTGAAAACTCAACTAAGAGAAAAACCACTCCGGGGCAGCCAAACCCAGGATATCCACTATTCAAAAGACAAGACTAGTTACAAAGTAGTAGCACTCACATACCCTTATGTAGTGGTCGTACCTTGAACTCTGACGTGTAACCCAACACAAACGCCTCCCAACCAAGTCTTCTACTTGAAGGGGACTTCAATGCAACCCTAGGGTCAACCCTAAAATAGACTTCAATTCAGCGCAGCTACAGCACACAACGACAACGGCTTAAGAGAGACAAACTCAGCACAATAATTCTAAAATATAATTCTCTAAGCATTATGGAATTCAATACCAAATTCTGGAGGTTCTCAAGCCTAGAGACCTCTATATATGGGTTGCAGGTTCAAATGAGCGTCTGGCTTGAAATACTTAGGCACCGTTCGGACAGAAGACATAAGGCGTCAAGACGAACAACTGTGTGATTGGCTTTCCAAATTTCGCATAAATTCTTTCCTGAATTTAGCCGTGTCCAGACGGTGTTGCCCTGTCGTCTGGACGGTTGCACTTTAGCTACACGCAATTTCCATATCAAGGCTTGGCGCGTCCGGACCGAAGGATGTATTGTCCGGACGGTTGATCTGATGCACACAATTTCCATATATGAAGCTCGCGCGTCCGGACCATGCAGACCGTTGTTCGGACGTTTGAATTTTGAATGCTCAACTTGCTTTATGGATGAGCGCGTCCAGACGGGAATTCACATCGTCCGGACGGTTGCAGTTGTCTTCCCATATCTGTGTTTTGGAAAGAAATCTCATAGCTGTTTGAACACTGAGTGGCGTTTGGACGTGCTGCTGAAACGTCCGGACGGATGCAAGCTGGAACAGTTCGAAGCTTCTCGACACAGAGGAAGGTCCGGACGGAAAGTTCTCGTCGTTCGGACAGATGATGCTTTGGACAGTTGGGCGTCCGGATGGTATATCACGTCATCCGGACGGCTTCAAGGGATCCGATTTCTCTGACATGTAGACTGTGCAGAACTTTCTAGAAGAACTCTGAATAGCTAAATCCCTGTTTAAAAGCATCATTACATAGAAGTGATTTTGTCCAACAGAATGCAGCCAACACAAAAACTAACAGAATTCAAGTCTTGGTGCTGCTCATTATGAAAGGAGATGTGTTTGATTCGGTGTTGTCCAACTGCTTTGAAGAAAGAAGTACATTTCGACTCTTAGCATGGAAAGAAATCTAGTGTCTCGCTGAAAATCACGCATTCCACGTTGCTGCTTTGGTCTTCAGTTAAGGAAAGAAAATAAAAGCAAGTGCTGCTGCGTTGAACGGCTCTTCAGTTCACGTGCATGGCTTAGTTATGGAAATAAATCATGTAAAGAGCTGTCAGGTCACGTAACATTCAAGGCAAGAATTATGGTGGAGATCTTGGTGGACTTTTGTTGGATGATGTGATGCAGATCTATATTCTCTCAATGACACCGCATGAAACTCTCTCAATTCAGTCCTACACCTTCTTTGGAAATAATAAAAGCCCTTCATGGAAAGAAAGCTTGGTGGTCCAAATTTAGGTTAAGACAAAAAATAATTATTTCCTTGCATCTCTATGTCAAGACAAAATCTTCCCTTATTGGCAATTATTTTCTCTTCATTTATATTTTATTCTCCCCGATATTCCTTTCCTTTGTCAATCCACAAAAATACCGCTATTTTCTCTCAAAGACCTGCAAAATACTTAAAAACCAAAACTAACCAAAAGTATTAGAAAATAACAAAACTAAAGGTTTAACAAATGTAAATTAAAGGGTCCAATTATACAATATTTGGCATTCATCATTGGCCCAAGGACAGTAAATGGCTAGCGGGCCTCTTTCATGTTGGCGCATGGACAGCAAATGGCCAGCAAGCCTCTTTAGTACTCATCCCACCAAGAACTGGGTCAGGAACTTTCGCCCTAGGTCATCAAAGTTATCAATGGACCTTGGCGGGAGTTTCCGAAACCAATCTTAGGCATTTCCGGAGAGGGTCAAGGGTAATGCTTGGCAGGCCACCTAAGATGGAGTCATATAAAAATCCAAATGAGATCGGTAGTTATCTAGGTGCTCGATCGGATCCTCAAACCCGGTGAATACATCAATGATCGGGACTTTGAATTTTTCTTGAAGGCAAACTGTCTAGGTCCGACCAATGAACGACGAAGCTATTCCACGCAACAAATTATCTACCAAAAGGTTTTACCTTTCTCTTGATGGTTCATCTCCTATTGGAGTTGGTTGAGTTAGTATTTTGGTCTCATTCTGTGTTTGGACAAAATCACTATTGTATAAAAGATGCTGTAAACAGGGATTCCACTTGTCAGAGCATTTTCAGAAGACTCTACACTACGAAAAAGATAGAAGATTTCAGATTCCCAGTCAGCTGTCCGGACGACGTGTTATCCCGTCCAGACGCCCATCTATCCACTGTTCCATTCGTCCGGACGACGTGTCATACCATCTGGACGCCAGACAGACCAGCATCATCTGTCCGAACGACGTATCTTTCCGTCCGGACCCTCCACTGTATCGAGAAGCTTCTGTTCCAGTTTGCATCCGTCCGGACCTCTCAGTATCCCGTCCGGACGTCCATCAGTGATCGATCAGCTTCAGATTCTTTCCAAGTTCAGATATGGGAAGATTGATACACCGTCCGGACGATGTGGTTTCCTGTCCAGATGCGCTCATAAATAAGGCAAGAATCGCAATTCAAATATCACCGTCTGGACGTCAGTCAGCATTGGTCCGGTTGCGCGCTCATCAGTTAAGGAAATTACAGATTCGACTTCAACCGTCCGGACGTCTACCTCTCATGGTCCGGACTCACGCATAGCAGATATGGAAATTGCGTGTTGAAGAATTGTCGTCCGAACGTTCTTCTCCCTTGGTCCGGACGCGCGAAGCCTTATATGGAAATTACTTGAAGCGGACGTGCGACCGTCCGGACGTCAGTGTCTCACCGTCCGAACGGGGCTCTTAAACAAGAAAGATTTTCAGCGAATTTTTCAAAAAATCCTGTCGCACAGTTGTCCGTCCTGACGGCTCAAGTTCACTGTCCGGACGGCGTCCGCACATATTATAGCAGTCGCCCATTCTGCACCTCAGCCTATAATTAGAGGCCCCTGGGCATTGAGAACTGCAAGAATTCGGTATTGAATTCCACAAGAGCTCAGAGAAGTTCAAGATCCCTTTGAAGCCGGTTCAAGTGTGCTGCGCTACAACTGAAGTCTATCTTAGAGGTCGGCTCTAAGGTAAAGGATTCCATTGAAGACCCCTTCAGG